>ML808130.1:85103-146545 GCA_009831015.1 Picea engelmannii | reverse complement strand
AAAATGTCTTGTTTAAGACTAATTTCAGGATTATTAAACAACCCTAACATCCAAAAGATATATCTCACAAAGTATAACTACTAAAAATTTGAAACTTTGTCCACATGTAATTCACTATGTCTCCTCAAGATTCTAAATATTTTAGAGTCTGAAACTTCACCGGAATTCATTTATAGAAAAAATAAAAAGATGACTTGTTTGAGCCTAATTTCAAGAATACTCACAAACCCTAACTTCCACAAGAGATGTTTCCAAAACTATAACAAACCGGAACCTGAATTTTTTCAAAAATGCAACTTGATATGTCTCCTCAAACCCCTCAAAATTTGGTGGTCTAAAACTTCTCAAAATAAACGTTATAGAAAAAATTCCAAGATGAATTGCTTGAGGCAACAAAACCCTAGGATCTATGCTTCGATACCAAATGTTATGAACCAAGACCTTCAGAATGAAAATAAATCAATGAATAATAGTCCACTTCGAGGGATAAACCTCCTTTTACAATACATTTAGTGTACAATATGAGATATGATGAGATAAGATGATCCTAAGACTAGGTTTCCTTGGTATATATATATATAGGAGACAAAGGGTACAATTATAATGCAAGGGTGCAATGAAGGGTGTTGAAATGTTGAATAGTACTGAGAGGATGGGGGGTGAATCCATATTTTATACTTTAATTACTTTTTATTCTGATTTGATTTTAAAACATAGTTAGGATTTATACTTGCAATCAGTTATACCAAAAATATTCTCATCACAATGACATACATTATTCAACACATTTACAAATATAGAGGTGGAAACCCAGATTGTGAAGACATTAAAAGACATTTATAAATAAATATCAGTCCATCTATGAATAACTGCCAATGAGGACACCAATACTCTGTAGGAGTCAACCTACACATAGATGAGGACACAAATCCTCTTATGAGCACCATTTCATAAACCGGTCACCAACCTGCAAATGGATGAGGACATCGATCCTCTTTAGGCACCAACCTACAAACAAATCAGGACACCAATCCTCTTGAGCAACAACTCAATGAATTCAGGAACCAACCTGCTAATTGAGCTCCAACTCAATCTTTCCTTGCTCCACCTTGCCACCCTTGAATTGCATAAATATATTAATTTTCTTTTAATAAATTTCTCCAGCATGCTTCATCCTTTGTGTGCTCGAACTTTAGATCATCTTCACTATTTATTAACGGCTTCAAACAAACCACATAGCCTCTTCTCTCCACACTTCTTCTCCCATGCACCTTTAACGCCCACACATTCATCCCATGCACGCCTTTGTTCTCATTGTCGTGATGGATATATATAAGGTTCAATCAAGAATGTTCTACATACAATGTGGAACCACATCATCCTTCGAGCCGACCAGGGCATCGAAATGCCATTGAAGTGTTTATGGTGCATAATCCCTTGGGGATTCCTTTTTCAATGGTTTAATCTAACAGTCATATAACCAAGAGCTTGCGACCGTTTCTTTTATTTTCATGCGACATATGATGAAACCAAGCGCTAATGCTCTAAGGCATTTTTAACACGTTGAGTATCATACAACTAAATGCTATGACCAAGGGCCCAATTGAAAGGGGGTAGACCCTTGGTTGGAATCCCAATGCTAAGGGGGGACACAATAACAAGATTGTGACACGTGTCCTCTCCTATGGCACACGTTGCCAAATTGTGGGAGGTCCAACTTTTTAACTCTTGCGCTTGTTTATCATGCACAATTATGTCCATCATTGATCAATGATTGAATCTGATATCCTCCGTTGACCGGCATAACATGCCATCTATCCCTTTGATTGGTTATCTACTGTTGATTTGGATCACAATTGATTTCCAACATTCGATCATTTCAAGATCTTGGGACTACATGATATCATTTCAATGGATCATCGTTGATCCATTTTGTGATCAATAATTGATCTTCCTCCGCAATGATCTAGTTAGAAATTCTCTTATAGATGGTGTTTCTGCTAAATTTAGAGGCTTACTACAATTAGTGGATCTATCGCTTACACATGCCATTGCTCTATAATGATCAATGATTCTGGTTCTACCATGTCGCCACACTACAATCCTTCCATGTGGCTTTATCACCACTGTGGATCTTCTTTCCATCAATTTATTTCCATCATTCTATTCATTAATCTTTACCATTGATTGTTTACGTGGATCTATTATGGACATCGAATTTACTTGTTGGTCACAAGTTTGAACATGATTGTGCATGCATGTAAGCTCTATTCACATCCAATTGCTCTTGAGAGCTCACATAAGCATCGACATGGTAGATGATAAGAGACCTTCAGGGTGGATTGCACTTTGTTATCTATCTCAACAATTTGTAATCTATCAACTTCCTTCGACCATATCACTTAGTCAAATGGTTCTTTCCTTCTCTGCAAGCACTTGATGCTTTGTATACCTCTGAATTCATTTTGATAAATAGAGCCTCAATTAATAACATTTCCATGTCAGTATATGTCATCACATTCTCATCCACAATCACATGATGTGATCATACCATTATTTTCATCCCGACACAAACAACTTGTCATTAATGACATTGTCAAATAATCAAACAAACAAACTCCCCCTATAGTGTTGAAAACAATGACACAAACTATCCAACACTATCCCCATTTTCATTGATGAAAACCACTAAGTAAAACATCTCTTACTCCCCTTGTGGGTATTACTCCCCCTATAAGTATGTTGGCAATGTGACTTAGTCATGGGTTATTGTTCATTGTCTTTCTTCATTCTCTCCCCCATGTGTCACTCCATTGCACAATTCTATTGAATGATGTTTTATTGCATTCTCTCCCCCTTTGACAACAATGACAAAGATCCCTTTAATATTATCTACCTTTTTGTAACCCCCCTGTCAATAACTCCCCCCCTGAGTATTATAAATTTTCTCTTGTGTATTTCAAGGGGCTACTTCAGAATTGTTGCTAGTAAAACTTTGTACATAATCACTATTTGTAAGCTATTTACCATTTATCTAGGTAGGAACCTATTATTTTTTTACCGTCATTGATCCAAACAATCAAATCCTAACTAGAGTTCTCTTGTCTCCATGCAGAATCCCCTTCTCAAAGATGATGTTGTCTTTGTATTTGGTGTATTGTGGGTGCTACTAAAAACCCCTTTTTGGCAAGCTTCTGAATACATTCTGTTTGCATTGACTTTTCCTTGGGTTGTACTAACTCCCCCTGGGATAGTGCTTCTCAGTCTTGATATTTAGATATTTCTGATTCTGCAACATGCAATCATATGCACTCTCCTTTTGAGCTTTTGGTTTTGTTGAGCTACCAACAACTTTCACCTTAACTCTTTATTGAGAAATGGGAACGACTCCCATATTCCATTTGAGATACTCAAATGTATCTCTAGGTAGGGGTTTGGTAAACATATCTACAATTTGTTCCTTGGTAGGAACATACTCCAACTTGATAGTCTTATCATTTACCAATTCCCTTAGAAAATGATATTTGATTGGGATATGTTTTGTCTTTGAGTGCATCACCGGGTTCTGGGAATACTTATGGAACTCGTGTTGTCACATAATATAGAAATTGGTTGCATATATTCTATCTTAATGTCTTGCAAGGATTTCTTCATCCAAAGGATTTGTGTACAACAGAATGTTGTTGCAATGTACTAAGCTTCTGTTGTGGATAAGGAAATTGAGGAATGTTTCTTGCTTAACTAGGATACTAAACAACTACCCAAGAAGAATGCTCCACCACTTGTGCTTTTCCTGTCATCAACACTGCTTGCCCAATTTGCATCAGTGTATGTTTTTAGAGTAAAAGTCACTCCTTTTGGATACCACAGTCCAAAATCCATTGTTCCCTTCAAGTATTTGAATTTTTTTTTCACTATCATCACATGTGATTCTTTTGGTGCAGATTGAAATCTTGCAACCAATCCAAAATCTTGCATAACATCAAACCTTGATGTAGTTACATATAAAAGGCTGCCAATCATTGATCTATACATGGTGTGATCTGCCTCTGGTGATCCTTCATCCTTACTCAAATTGCAGCCTATTATCATGGGAGTATTGATAGGCTTGCAATCTTACATATTAAACTTATTTAACATCTCCTTAATGTATTTTTTTTGAGAAATGAATGTGCCTTTATTTGACTAAGATATTTTCAAACCTAGAAAGAAGGACAACTCACCCAATATGTACATCTCAAATTATTTTTGCATGTTCTTTGAGAACATTTGACTCAAATCATCAGAGTCGCTTCCAAAGATGATATCATCTACATAGACCACAATGACAATCATATTTCCATTTTCTTCTTTGATGTAAATATTACTTTATGAATTTCCTCTCTTGAAACTTTGTTGTTGTAGGTACTTGTCAAGCTTTGAGTACCAAGATCTCGGTGCTTTCTTCAAACAATAGAGGGATTTATTCAATTTGCACACATAATCTCGATTTTCTGACAACTGAAATCCCTTGGGCTACTCAATGAATACTTCCTCTTCCATATTTCCATTTAGAAATACATATTTAGCATTGATTTGATAAACTTTGATACTATTGTAGCTTGCAAACGCTAAGAACATTCTAATAGCTTCTAGTTTGGCTACTTGAGCAAAAGTTTCATCAAAATATACACCTTCAACTTAAGCATAGTCTTTACATACCAACCTTTGATTTTTTCTCACTACTTTTCCATCCTCATTTAGTTTGTTTCCAAATACCCACTTAGTGCCAATTACATTCTTGTCTTTTGGTTTAGGAACTAGCTCCCAAGTTTCGTTTTTATCAATCTAGTCTAATTCTTCATTCATAGTGTTAACCCAGTTTTTATCTTTGATAGCTTCCACTAAGTTCTTGGGTTCTATTTTAGATACCAGAGACAAATTTGCATGTTCTGGTGATCTTACCAATTTCCTTCTCGTTTGGACACCTTTATTGTTATCACCAAGAATCAGTTCTTCATGGTGGTTCTTTTGAACATTTCTTGAGGGGGTCTTTGTGTCTTTTCGAGGAGCTTCATCATCATCTTCTTCTTCTACAATATATTCCTCATAGTCTTTCTCTTCTTCTTCTTCCTCTCCATTATCTTCCTCATTGTCTTTCTCTTCGTCACTATAGCTTGTTATTGTTGGTTGATCATTTGTTTGCAGCTTGATCCTTCCGGGATTTTCATCATCCACTCTTACATTTTCACTTTGAACAATTTTGTCTAATCTCATATTTAAACATCTGTAATATTTTCTTTGAGAGGAGTACCCAAGGAAAATACCTTCATCACATATGGAGTCAAAATTGCCAAGGTTTTCATCATCTCTTTTTATGTAGTATTTGCTTCCAAAAACCTTAAGGTGTTTGACATTTTTTGGCTTTCCTTTCCACAATTCATATGGAGTTTTTTCACTATTATCTCAAAGTTGTGCTCTATTCAGAATATAGACAGTTGTGTAGACTACATCCCTCCCCAACATATCTGATAGTTTAGCTTGATTTAGCATAGTTTTGGCCATTTCTTGTACAATCCTATTTTTCCTTTCAGCCACTCCATTTTTTTGAGGAGTTCTTGCAACTGAGAAGTGTTTTCTTATTCTATGATCTTCACATATTTCATTAAACTCATCTAAGGTGAATTCTCCTCCATTACCTGACCTTAGGATTTCGATCTTCAAATCTGTTTCATTTTCAACTAATTCTTTGAATGCTTTAAACTCCCCAAAGGCTTTTGATTTATGCTTGATAAAGGATACCCAAGTCATTATTGTGTAATAATCAATGAATAGCATGAAGTAACCATTACCTTACATACTTTGTGATTTTGTTTTCCCATAGAGATCAGTGTGGATGAGTTCCAATGGTTTTGATGTTGAATATTCCTTGGTTTTGAATCTCACTCTTGTTTGTTTTCCATGTTGACAATGTTTACAAATTGGGTTTGAGGGCCTGATGATTTTTGGCATGCCTCTTACTGCCTGGTTGTTACTAACCATGACTAAGTTTTCAAAGCTTAAATGTCCCATTCTCTTATTCCATAACCATATTTCATCTGTTTGTCCCACACAACATACTTCTCTTCCAATTTTATTTATAATGTATACATTGTTTGGAGTTCTGATTGTTGTTGCTATCAATATGCCAATGTCTTCTTTTCTTATTCTACATTCTTGGGAGTTAAATAGGAGTGTGTGTCCCTAGTCACATAGCTGGATGGCACTTATAAGGTTATGCTTTAAATCTCTAATTAGTAGAACATTTTCTGGTGTGGCCTTCTAACTTCAAAGGTTGACTTTACCTTTCCCAATTATCTTGGTAGATTTATTATCTCCAAATGAAAAATTTCCTCCCTTCTCTTTCTTTGTCTTAAGAAATTTGTTTTATCACTAGTCATGTGGCTTGAGCATCCACTGTCTATATACCAATATCTTTCTTTGTCTTGAGCATGCAATGCTAAATCACATTCTTCCTGAGAACTCGTCTCTTGTTTCTTCCTCCATACTTTGATGGTATTGTTGAAAGAAGTTTGTTTATCAATAGGGGCTTGTATCCAACTTTTGCAATCCTGAGCTTTGTGGCCAAAATTATGACATTTATAAAATCCAATATCATAGTTAAATAGTGGATCAAATGAATTCATGTTTATGTTATCAACAAGATTGTTTACTTTGTTGTTCACATAATTATTTCTTGGAGAATTGTACATGCCTCCATTTCTTCTTTGGTCATTTATTGAATATGATCTACAATCTATTGCCTTATGTCCAAAATTGTTGCATGAAAAGCATTTACCAAGAAAGAGATATTCATACCTATTCATAGTAGGTCTTCTTGGTGTCATCATCTTTTTGAATTCATTCTTCATGTGAAGGAAAGTTGGCTTATATTGATCAGGGTTTGCTTCATTGGTGTTCTCATTACATTCAATGGGATTGTTCAATGCCATAGCATAGCTCTTGGGTTCTTCCTTGGTTCTATGTAATGTGGGGTTGGGATTGTAACCAAGTCTAGTTTTTTTTAATGATGATCTTTGATTATTGAGCATATTATCTATCATGGAAATTTGTTCATTTATTTTTTTATTTTTTTCATCTTATCTATAAGTACATCGATTTCCTTCATTAGGGAAACATTTTCTTTTTTGAGTTTCTCACAATCTTCTTGTTTGTTCTGCATTTGACTCGCAAAGTTCTTATGTTCTTCTAGTTGAGAAGCCAAATCATAATTGTATGACAATTCTTCCTTCAACTGTGTATTCTTTCTTCTGATCCTTTTTATTTCATCTAGGGCATAGAGTAATTCTCCTTCAAGTTAAACATCCACATCTTCATTTTCTCCAATCTCTAGGATGTTGTTATTGTCTTCATATTCATTGGACTCTGTTTCTTGGACCATGAAGATAACATCATCTTCAACTTCTTCATCACTTTCAGAAGATGAGTAATAACCCTCCTTGGAATAAAGGTTCTTCTTTTGCTTGTGGAAGTATTTGTTCCTTTGAATTTTACCCTTCCTTCTTTTGTTAGGGTTAAATTTATCTTGATCTTTGTTATCCATATTCTTATTATGAGGAAATTTGGCAGCAACGTGTCCTACTCCACCACAATTAAAACATTTGAAAGGAAGCACACCTTTATATTTTCTAGTTCCTCTATGGAGCCTTCTTACAAAGTTGGCTTCTTTTGTATCATAATCATCATTTGAGTTGTCATTTAATTTTTCTTTTCTTCCGTTAGTCTTCTTTGAGGATTTGAATGCTACTTCCTTTTTAGGTACTTTTTCTTGTCCTATTCGCATCTCATAGGCTGTAAGAATTCCATAGAATTCATCCATTGTTAATTTGTCCAAATATTTTCTATCTTCAAGAGATGATATCTTAGGATTGAATCTCATAGGAAGTGACTTGAGTAATTTTTGCATATTTTTTCATCAACCGTTTCACCTAAGCCTTTGAAGTTTTTTACAATTCCATCCACACAAAGAAGATATGATGCAATGTTTTCTTCTTCATCCATGTTCAATATTTGAAATTGACTCCTATGATTTTGTAGTTTTTCTTGCTTGAATTTATCATCTCCTTAATAAGTGTTCTTCAATTTATACCACATCTCATTTGCAGATTTGTAGTGCATATCTTTGGTGAATTCTGATTTTGATAATCCTTCCATAATGGCATTCATGGAATTTGAGTTATTTTCACTGAGCTTCTTTGCACCTATGTCAAAAAATGAATTTGTTGGAGTTTCATTACCATTCTTGACTTATTCCCAGACATCATATCCTAGTGACTGTAGATACACTTTAATTCTAATGCCGCACAAGGAATAATCTGTTCCAAAAGAGTATGGATATTTGCTTAAGGATAGTCTCTCATGTTTATCCATGTGATCTGTTGGGATATGACTTCCAGTGGTTAGACTGTTGTTGAAGGAACCTGATCTAAAACCAATTGTTGAAATGTTTAACAATATTGAGAGGGGGGTTGAATTAGTATTGTATACTTTAATTACTTTTTGTTTTGATTTGATTTTAAAACATAGTTAGGATTTATACTTGTAGTCAGTTATACCAAAAATGTACTCATCATAATCACAGACAATATTCAACACATTTACAAATGTAGAGGTGGAAACCCATA
The DNA here is from genome assembly GCA_009831015.1 of Picea engelmannii. Taxonomy (NCBI): domain Eukaryota; kingdom Viridiplantae; phylum Streptophyta; class Pinopsida; order Pinales; family Pinaceae; genus Picea; species Picea engelmannii. The sequence continues at coordinate 137,882 of ML808130.1, read as the reverse complement.
TTGTGAGGACATTAAAAAACATTTATAAATGAATATCAAGTCATGTATGAATAACTGTCAATGAGGAAACCAATCCTCTGTAGGAACCAACCTACAGGTAGATGAGAACACCAATCCTCTTATGAGAACTAACTCATAAACCAAAAACCAACATGCAAATGGATGAGGACACCAATCCTCTGTAGGAACCAACCTACAAATAGATGAGGAAACTAATCCTCTTGAGAACCAACTCAATGACTTCATGCACCAACTTGTTTATTGAGCTCCAACTCAATCTTTCCTTTCTCCACCCTACCACCCTTGAATTGCATAAATATATTATTTTGCATTTAATAAATTTCTCCAGCATGCTTCATCCTTTGTGTGATCAAGCTTCAGATCATCTTCATTATTTATCAACAACTTCACATAGAACACATAGCCTTTGCTCTTCACACTTCTTATCCCACACACTTTTCATGCCCACACATTCATCCCCTGCACACCTTTTTTCTCATTGTCGTGATGGATATATATAAGGTTCAATCAAGCATATTCTACATATAATGTGGGCCCACATCATCCTTCGATCCAACTAGGGTTTCGAAATGCCATTGAAGTGTTTATGGTGCATAAGCCCTTGGGGATTATTTTATTTTTCAATTAGTTTAATCTAATGGTCATATAACCAAGATCTTGTGACCATATCTTTTATTTTCATGCGACATGTGTTGAAATCGAGCGCTTATGCTCTGAGGCGTTTTCAACATGCTAAGCATCATACAAGCAAATCCTATGACCATGGGCCCAATTATGGGGGGTTATACCCTTGGTTGGACTCCCAATGCTAAGGGGGGTTGCAATAACAAGATGGTGACACGTGCCCTGTCCTATGGCACATGTTGCCAAATTGCAGGGGGTCCAAATTTCTAACTCTTGCGCATGTTGATCATGCACAATTTATGTCCATTTTTGATCAAGGATTGAATCTGATCTCCTCTATTTATCAACATAACATGTAATCTATCACGTCGATTGGTTATATACTGTCGATTTGGATCACAATTGATTTCCACCATTCGATCCTTTTGATCTCTTGGGACCACACGATATTGTTTCAATGGATCACCATTGATCCATTATGTGATCAACGATCGGTCTTCCTCCTCATTGATCTAGTTAGACGTTCTTCTATAGATGATGGTTCTACCAAATTTAGAGGCTCACTACAATTAGTGGCTCTGTCGTTTACACCTGCCATTTCTCTATAATAATCAACGATCTTGGTTCTGCCATGTCACCACATTGTGATCCTTCCATGTGGCTTTATCACCAATGTGGATCTTCTTGCCGTCAATTTATTTCCATCGTTCAATTCATTAATCTTTACCATTTATTGTTTATGTGGATATGTTATGGACATCGAATTTCCTTGTTGGTCATAGGTTTGAACATGATTGTGCATGCATGTAAACTCTAGTCATGTCCAACTGTTCTTGAGAGCTCACATAAGTATTAGGATGGTAGATGATAAGAGACCTTCAAGGTGGAATTCAATTTGTTAGTTATCTCAACAATTTGTAATCTATCAAATTCCTTTGACCATATCACTTACTCAAATGGTTCTTTTCTTCTCTACATGAACTTGATGTTTTTCATACCTCTAAATTCATTTTGATAAACAAAGCCTCAATCAATAACACTTCCATGTCAGTAGATGCCATCACATTCTCAATCACAATCACATGATGTGATCATACCATTGTTGACATCCTCACACAAACAACTTGTCCTTAATGACATTGTCAAATAATCAAACAAACAAACTCCCCCTATAGTGTTGACATCAATGACACAAACTATCCAACAAAGGGTTCTATCCTACATACAAATATAACACTAGAAATGCAATAATTCAATATCCAGGCCTTAATAAGGAGTTTTATACATAACACGAGGCTTTGTTAAGTACCTCAATAGATCTGTAAATATACTTTAGAAATAACCAAGAATAAACCAAACCATTCACCATAACACTGAACACAAGAAATAGAGAAACCCTTGAGGTAGGGTAACACAATATATTAATCCTTATGGAAGGATAAAAATCCTCAAGCAATCCTTGGTTGTACAATAACAATATTCTTCACTATGCTTCAATACATTTCTTACACTTTTTTATATAACACTCTCTATCTCCTAGGAACCTTCTAGAAAACCTTCTTACATTTATTATATCTAACTACCATAGTGGGCATTATTTAATATAGTGGACCTAGTCCACCTTACATTGAATGACTTCCGCTAATAATACATAAACACATTCCCATTGGGTACCTCCCTAGGTACCCCATATTACCTCCCTAGATATACTACATTCCACCCCCCTTCACATGTTTCATCCTCGAAACACAAGAAAAAACCATACAATATGACCGACTAAGCAATGTAGCCAACTAGTACCAAGTACAGACATCCATCTATCCTAATGGAAGACGAACATGATGTCCAACTACTCCCTTGCCACCCTGATCTTGGTTTGCATCATGCTTGTGTTTCCATAGGATTATTTAGCTAGCCTTATGTCTTCCTGTAGTGTCAATAGTCCTCCATGCATCTCTTGATCGACTTCCTTTCTAGTGCCCTATTGGTGCATAAATGTGTTGATGCTTATGCCCTTGCCTTGATGACTGTTGTTTCTCTATATGACATGAATGGTGATATACAACAACTGTAGGAATCTACTCTTTTCTCTTCAAATATGTAACACATTGTTCCTTTGAGTCAATGACCTCCTTGACTTTATTATTATGTCCTTCCTATGGCTTTGCTTCATCTCCTTCAATAGAATTTGCCTCTGATTCAACTTCAGACTCTACAATAACTTCTTTTCTTCCCACCATGGGCCCTTATGTCTTACTAAGAGACACATCCTAAAATGTGATTTTTTTTCTTGTACCATAACTTCAAAAACTTCTTTTGCACATTAATATTAACTGTACCAACTGAGTTCATCCAAGGATATCTCAAAATAATATCCACACCATCTAGATCTATAACATGGAAATCATAATGCAACACATATTTATCCATAGTGAGCTTCAAATCTGTAAAAAATTGAATATTTCTACCCTCAACCTGTGTGCTTTGGATATTTCTCTATAGGAACTTGCAATCTATTAACCAACTGAACAATGATAACATTTTGTTGGCAACTATGGTTAATAGAAACAATTACATTTTCTTTATGAATACAACCATGAACTTGTAATATAGATTTGCCACATGAAAATAAACCCTTGGTGATGTTTTTATCCTTACACGTCATATGAGACCACTTGTCTAAAAGTAATCTTTCAAGTGCTTCCTCAGAAAATGACATCATCTCATAATAGTCAAATGATTGCCACCATATAAGAGCACCATCTTTGAAACCTCAGTCTACAAAATATTTCCACTTCTCTTTCCATAATTTCTTTTGAAATTGTATAAATTCCTCAATATTAGGGCCATCATATCTTCTAGTAAAAAACATCTTGCTTGGAATAAATCTTCAACAAAAACTAAAGCTTAAAAATAACTTATTGTGCAAATCGCGGGGCTTTATCCGGAAAGACCTTGAAAAATGGTTGAATTGAAAATGCTATAAATTTACTTCCCAAACTCCGTTTCGACTGATTTGTTTTTTGAATTTGGGTATTTTTCCGAGAGAAATTCAAATATCCAATTATTTTCTGCAAATTCTGAGCGGAAAGTTTCAGAACTAAGTCTGAAATGCACCGCCCCTTTCTTCCTTTTAAAACATCTACAAAATGAACCAAAAATTTCTTCCCTTCTTTGGCCAAGGAAAGTGCTCAGATACCAATTGTTAGGTACCTCAATAGATCTGCAAATATACTTCATAAATAACCAAGAATAAACCAAACCATTCACCATAACACTGAACACAAGAAATAGAGAAACCCTTGAGGTAGGGTAACACTATATATTAATCCTTATGGAAGGATAAAACTCCTCAAGCAATCCTTGCTTGTACAATAACAATATTATTCACTATGCTTCAATACATTGCTTACACTTATTTATATACCACTCTTTATCTCCTAGGAACCTTCTATAAAACCTTCTTACAGTTATTATATCTAACTACCATAGTGAGCATTATCTAATATAGTGGACCTAGTCCACCTTACATTGAATGAATTCCACTAATAATACATAACCACATTCCCATTGGGTACCTCCCTAGGTACCCCATATTACCTCCCTAGCTATATTGTGGGATTTATCTAGGGCTTAACAATTGCTTGTCCATTTGAAGCTACCACTTTTGGATGCATATTTTTTTATTAACATGCTCAACCCTTTATCTATTAGAAGGAAAATGAGAGAGAATAGGGGGAACCCCTGTTTAAGATCCCTGCCTCGTCTAAATAAAGGGGATGCAACCTCGTTGATTAAGATAGAAAATACATAGAGGTAATGCAACTCATCACCCAAACCCCAAATTGATGACAAAAACCTAAGTGAATAAGAATCAGTCTCGGGTAAAGCCAACTCACCCTTTCATAATATTTGAAGAGGTCCACTTTAATAACTAGTGAACTTTGATTTTTGATCTTGATTGAGTGTAAACATTCCTATTATGTAATATTCCAGATATAAAAAGTATGCAGAACATAAATAGAATGCTAGAAATGGAAGATAAACAACAATATAACCAGAACAACACCACAATAATACTGAAATGATATCAAAATAACACCATAAAGAGCACTTTGATTCTGAGAGAAATGTTCGCAGGCCTCTTCGAGGGGGAAACCTCCAGTTGAGTAGAGCTCTATTACAATAATATCCAAGCTAGGGTTCTCATACCCTCGACTCCTATTTATACTAAATATGTCTATCCAAAGAACCATCTAGAGGAAGATCATTCTATAAGCGAAAGCTTCTATTAGGTCTTCTTACATTCGCCTTATTCTACTTTATTGCAAGGCCTTATTAATATTGAACTTTATTACATCCGAATATATTGTTCTACCTATGTGCGGGTTAGGTCCCTAACATGTGTTCCCCCTTAAAAACAACCTTGTCCTCAAGGCTTGAGATGTGGAAATTGTTGCAGAATGGTAGCTGGTTCCCAAGTGGGATCTGCTAGAGTTGTATCTTTCCACTGGACTAACACTTCCTTCATGGTTCTCTAACGCAGGCGACGCTCACGCTGGTCCAAGACTGCTTGTGGCTGTAGCCAAATGGATCCTTCTTCATCTAACTCAGGAAGGTTGGTTTGAATTTGACACTTAGTTCCAATCACCTTCTTTAAGCATGAAACCTGAAAAAAAGGATGTAGCTTAGAATGACTGGGCAAAGCTAACTGATAGGCCACCTGTCCCACACTCTTGAGAACAGTATAAGGACCATAAAATTTGGGTGCTAGCTTTTGACAATGCTTGACCTTGAGGGAATTTTGCGTGTAAGGTTACAGTCGAAGAAACACTCGATCCCCTTCTGCAAATTGACGTTCAAAGCGACCTTGATCGATTTGTTGCTTCATGCGATTATGTGCCATGACCAAATTGTCTTTGAGGGTACGGAGAATAGCCTCTCAAACTGTAAGCGTTTGGTCAACCGCCTGGACCTTCGAGACACTAGGTAAGTATGAGAGAACTGAAGGTGGATTTTGTCCATATACTGCTTCAAAAGGAGTCATGTCTGTAGTTGTATGGTATGAAGTATTGTACCACCATTCAGCTAGGGGTAACCATTGAGCCCACTGATTTTTATTTTCTGAGGCAAAACACCTCAAATATGTTTCCAAACACTTGTTGACCACTTCAGTTTGACCATCATTCCGAGGATGATAAGTTGTGTTGAGATGCAATTGGGTGCCTTGTATCTTGAACAGTTCTTGCCAAAAATTGCTGGTGAAAGTTGGGTTGCGGTAAAAAACAATAGAATGTGGCATGCCATGAAGCTTGAAGACTTGATCCATGAAAAGTTGAGCCACCGTGGATGATGTAAATGGGTGTTGAAGAGCACAGAAATGAGCATACTTGAAAAGAAATCAACAACCACCATGATGACTGATTTATTTCCCAATTTGGGTAAGCCTGTAATAAAATCCATAGAAATATCCCTCCATATAGCAGGTTGAATCGGAAGTGGTTGTAGTGCGCCAGGAGAGTTGATTTTTTCATTCTTGTTGTGTTGACACACATCACATTCAACGACAAAATTACAAACATCTTGTTTCATACCATCCTAGAAAAAAGAATGTTTGACCTTGTCATAGGTTTTGGTAAACCCTGAGTGCCCAGTTGTGGGTGTAGCATGAAGCTCATAAAGTACCATGGATTTATGTTTTGATTGTTTACTTAAATAAAAATGACCTTTGTATCTAAGCTCATCATGGATCCAAGAGTACCCTGGGGAAGCTAGAGCATTGGACTACAATTGTTGGATCAAATGCGAACTTTTGGGATTGTGTAGCCATTCCTGGCGAACGACTTGGAGCCAATCTGGTACAATGAAGGAAAGAGAAAAAAGGGATCCTTCATATTCATATTTTCAGGAAAGTGCATCCGCAACCACATTATCTTTTCCTTTATTGTAAATGATCTCATAATCATATCCAAATAGTTTAGTCACCCATTTTTGTTGCTCCGGGGAGGAAATGCGTTGTTCCAAAAAATACTTGTGGCTTTGATGGTATGTCTTAATTTGGAAGTGTTTCCCCAATAGATAAGGGAACCACAGATCAACGACATGTAAAATAGCCAACATTTCCTTTTCATAGATTGATTTGCCCAGATTTTGTTCAAACAATTGCTTGCTGGTAAAGGCCAAAGGTCGCCGCTCTTGCATAAGGACATCACCAATTCCTTTCCCTGAAGCATCACATTCCAAGACAAAGGTCTTTGTGAAATCAGGAAGGGCCAGGACTAGAGTGGTGCACATGGCCATCTTCAAGGTTTGAAAAGCTTGAGCCGCTGCTGGAGTCCAACTGAAAGAGTTCTTTTTTAGGAGTGCAGTGAGAGGTACTGTAATCTTTCCATAATTCTTAAAAAACTTGTGATAATAACCTGTTAAGCCCAAAAATCCACGCAATCTTTTGAGAGTCTTTGGGTGAGGCCAATATTGCATAGATTCAATCTTTTTAGGATCCACCCTAACGAGTCCTTGCCAACCACATGACCAAAGTACTTGACTTTTGAGGCGCCAAAAGCACATTTAGATTGTTTTAGGAAAAGTTGGTGCTGGGAGAGTAGATGGATAACTCGATCCACATGAGCAAGATGGTCCGTCCAGGTTTTTCTATAGATGAGGATATCATCAAAGAAAACTAAGACAAAATGACAGAGAAAAGGACAGAAGACATGATTCATGTGGCTTTGGAAGGTGGAGGGGGGATTACACAAGCCAAAGGGCATGAACAAAAAATCATAGTGGCCCTCATGAGTTCTAAAGGCAGTCTTAGGAATGTCTGCCTCTTTCATATGTATCTGGTGGTATCCATAATGAATATCAAGTTTAGTAAAGAATTGGGCACCACTCAATTCATCCAAGAGGTCATCAATGATAGGAATGTGAAATTTGTCTTTAATGGTAAGTTTGTTGAGGGCACGGAAGTCAAGACACATTCGCCAAGAACCTTATTTCTTTAGGACCACGACCACATGAGAAGAGTAGGGGATCGTACTAGGGAGGATAACGCCTGCGTTAAGGAGTTCCTGAACCATTTTCTCAATTTCATTTTTTTGGGAAAAGGATGACGATACAGACGAATATTGGGAGGAAGGCTTCTTGGTACAAGGGGAATGGAATGATCATGAACACCACGGGAAGGAGGGAGTCCCTGGGGAGTGGAAAAGACCACTTGATGTTTAGAAAGGATGTATTGGATGTCTTGCGACACCGAGGGTGTCTCTGTTGCTTGTATGGCATGGAGTTGGGCAATAGCGCCAGCATGACCTTTTTTGAGCAGATTTTCCATGCGATGGGAACTAATGATCTAAGGTGAACCGGTGGTGATGCCTTGGAACTTATATTGTTGGCCCTCTTGGTCAAATTGCATGGTTAATTCCTTAAAATCCATGAGAATGGGACCCAAAGTCCTTAGCCAGTTTGCACCCAACACAATGTCACAACCGCCCATGTCGATAGAAAACATATGGGATTTCAGGTGGTAGTCACCAATTTGGAGACACACATTTTCACCACACCCTCCACATTTCATGGAGCCACCATTGGCAATCATGATTTGGAAATTATTGACTGCATGGATATAGCAATGAGTTTCTTGGGAAGTGCAGCGATGAATAAAATTATGGGTGCTTCCACTATCAACTAGAATGATGACCTTCCTATGCTTGATGTAATCGATTAGCTTGAGGTTTTGGGGAGCAAGGAAGCCAGTGAAAGAATTTAGGGAAATGATTGGTTCTACTTCGGGAGGGTTTGAGGGAGGGGTTATGTCAGTGGTTTCAAGTGACTTAGACACAAGGGGAGTTTCAACATCCTCTTCCGAAATATCCTCTGAGATGGCCATAAAAATATTTTGTTCCTTACACTTGTGGCCAGTAAAATATTTGTCATCACAATTAAAACAAAGGCCTTTGAGTTGGGGTTCAACCATTTCATCCCTAGTCAATTTTTGGCTCTTTAGTGGAGCTGGGGGAGTAGTGGGATTTACTGGTTTAGTGCGAGGGATAAAGGAGGGTTTCCGGTTTTGAGAAGATACAATCTATTGTGATTATTTAGCTCTTTTAGTAGCCTCCACCCAACTCTGAGGCCGAGCCATGAGGACATGGGCCCGAATATCATCCTTGAGGCCACTGATAAAACATTCTCGGAAAAAGGCATCAGACATGCCCTCTGTTCGAAAAGCCAGGAACTCAAAAGAAGCTATAAAGTCTTCCATTGTTCCATATTGTTTTAGCTTTGTCAAATGGCCTAAATGGTTGGTGTCAGTGTTAAAGAGTTCATAAAGCTCTGCCACAAAGTGTGTCCAAGCAATATACCCTTGAAGGGTAGTTTTTCTCCATTGCCACCATTGCAAGAGTTCTTGATCTAGATGGAGAACACCATACCGGAGTTTGGCCAAGTAATCTGTAATGTCGTATAAAGAGAAATAATGTTCCATTTGGGTTACCCAACCAGTGGTATCCAAGACATCAAATTTGGTCACATCCACCCACAAAAGGTGTAGGTCATGTTGAAAGTGATGGTGCTGAAAGTTATGGGAATGAGGGGAATTTTTAGCTTCAATATGTGGAGGTGGGTTAGATAAAGGGATATCTGCAGGGATATGCAGCTTGGTGCAGATCATCGAAATGACAGATTCAAGCTGGGTAGTCATGTCTTGTTTGAGTTCCTCGATTGAGGACTGCATGGTTGTATTGATAGCGACAACATTGGCACTGAGTTGTTTCACTTCTTGTTGGGTCTCTGATAAATTAGATTGCAAGGTATTGAAGCGAGCTTCCAAGTCTTGGCTACGGGTATGGGCCATGATGATGAGGGAACCAAAATGGGGTGGGCGGGGTCAAAAATTTTGCTGAAAAATGATATGTATGAATGTGATAAGGGCGAAGAGATGAATCCAATGGAATAGGTCTCAAATAATGGTGCAAAATTTTCCAGACTTTTATTTTTATTTTTTTTACAGCTGCAGAGTTATACTCCGGTCTTAAGAATACTGCAGTGATGAAATGCCCAAATGCTTAACCAAGAAGAAATGTGTAGTGATTTGGCAACCCGAACACAGTTGCACGGCAATAGATCTTGTCTTTTTTAATTTTTTTATGTTTCTGTCCCCAAGGGTTAGGTATTCAAGGGTTCTACAGACAAGGGTTTTCCCTGTGCTATAGCTCTCTGATATATGTGCGGGATCCAACAGTAGTACTCAACCCGATATCTCAGGGCACTAACTAAGGAGGCTAGACCATGCCCTTAGCCATACTACCCGACTACCCAGGTACTAGAGAGTATCTTCCCGAGTGTTGTTCTCGGTGGAACTATAGCAGTCAGGCGGGCGATCGGTTTATCTAAAGAGGGCTTCAGGTAATCTAGGCCGATCCGTACAAAGGTGTTGTCTGATGCGCTACCACCAAAGGGGTACCAACATGGGTTACAAGGGTGGCCAACAGATGTGCGCTTAAGTACCACTTGTATTTCATGCATGTATGAATCCCTCAATCGTGGGTTTATGTGCATAACGACAGATATTTGTGGCTTAAAGACGCTGGAATACATCTCTACCTTGAAAAAAAATTTAACCCACAATTTCTGCCGAGGAAAGTGCTCTGATACCACTTATAATATTCCAGATATAAAAAGTATGTAAAACAAAAATAGAATGCTAGAAATTAAAGATAAACAACAATATAACCAAAACAACACCGCAATAATACTGAAATGATATCAAAATAACACCAGAAAGAGCACTTTGATTCTGAGAGCAATGTTCACGGGCCTCTTTGAGGGGGAAACCTCAAGTCGAGTAGAGCTCTATTACAATAATATCCAAGCTAGGGTTCTGATACCCTCGACTCCTATTTATACTAAATATGTCTATCCAAAGAACCATCTACTTTATTGCAAGGCCTTATTAATATTGACCTTTATTACATCCGAATATATTGTTCTACCTATGTGCGGGTTAGGTCCCTAACATATTATATCTCAATTGCCTCATGAATTTTTCAAGTACCTCTAAAAAAACAACTTCTCTCTAAAAAATTGTTTTGATAACACACTTTTTAGTCTTCTTGCAATGAATTTTGAAATAATTTTGTAGATACAATTGTATAAGGATATTGGCCTAAATTTTTCAAAGGATGTCAAATTATCCTCTTTAGAGATCAATGCTATAAAGGTAGTGTTATAGACTCCAAGCATTTTGCATGTGTTTCTGGTGGCCTCCACCACCCTTCTTAAATATTCTTATATGAAATCCTAATATCCTAAAAAAAATTCTATAGGAATGTTATTTGGCCTTGGACTTTTATCCCTTTGAAAGCTTTGTAAATTTTGTTGCAGTTCATCTTTCCCCACCTCTTTCATCAATTCCAGATTTTCTTCATGATTGAAAAAATTGGGAAATGAGTTGGAAATACTTATTACCTCAACAATTGTATCATGAGAGCCATCTTTGAAAAGGTTTGAGAAATAACCGACTCCTTCATCTACAATATCTTTAATTTTTTTTGTCTTTGTGTCATTCCCTTTGTCAATTTTCCAAACAGAGCTAATATTTTTCCTATTTTTTTCACTTGCTTGTAGCCATATGACCCTACTCTTAATCCTCCATTGTTTCTCTTTCTCCAGTAAGATGTTCCTTTTTTTCTTCTTCTGAGATCTTCATCTCTCGCTTCTGAGCCTCATTCAAATAGCCAAATCCCTCACTGTTATAAAGTGTCTCCAATCCTTCTTCCACTTTTTTGAGAATATTGTCATCATTCTATCTTTTATCCTTTTCCCATTGGGATACTATCTTATTTGTCTCTCTCATATTTTATTGAAATTTAATAGATGTAGACTCTCTTAAGTGTTCATCATAGGGCTTCCAACTATGTTAATTTTGTTTACAAACTCCTCCTTCTTCAACCATTTCGGGTTCTCTTTGAAAGTGTTGGTCGGTTTCTCCTGAGCAAGAACTACTTCTAGCACAACTGGATTTTGGCTAGACTCCATTGTCGAGGAGACCCACTATTTTACCCAAATAACTTCATCCAAAAATCCATTCAGTTTTATTAAATAATATATTACATAAAGAATTTAAAAATAAAAGATAACATTTTCATTAACCTTTATTTATATCAATTTAATTTATTAAACACGTGTTAAATATTTTTGATAACTTAAAAAATCAATTATAAAATATTAAACACATTTATTCATACATACTAGCTCTACATATTAACCAACTTGGATTGTTTATATCATTGATTCCAACCAAACATTCAACGCACTTAAAAATTTCTTTAACACAAAAAAACACTCACATATTTATCAAGTATAACCAACACACTTATATTAAAAAAACTATTTAATACAAACAACATATTTATCAAATATAACCAACACACTTATAACATCCACATCCACATCATTGTGAAGTAGAACCAAAATCACAAAATAACAAACTTGTAGATTAACTACAATGTTCATCACAACCTTAATGTGTATTTGCAAGGCTCAATTAAATTCATAAGTTTAATGACAACATCACCTTGGCACTTATTTCAATAAGCAACATAAGATCTTGATGTTTGTCATCTATCTAAATTTTCATAATTTTAATGAGAAGTAATTTTGTGCGTTCCATATTTATTTTCCACAAATAAGTCTTGAAATCACATGAACTATCATTTTGAGATTCAATGCTAAATCATGATAATCAACCTTAAAAATATTACTCTATGGGAAAATTAATGATAGTTGAGATTCAAAGTTAAAGAATTAAAATAAACAAATTTAAAAGTATTAATCTATGGTAAATTGGTAAATTTATTTTTAGTGCTTGTAAAAAATGTAAAGTCCAAATATTTTTTCCTATATTTAAATGTAGATGTGAAATCCATACCCCTAAGAACAACTTTATAAAAAACTTATTAATAATAAGAATTATTTTCATGATTCAATATGCATGATGTTATCACTATAAAATTGGAGGAACAAATATTTTGTTACGTTTAACTATAATAATTTTAATCTTGTCAAAATTTGAAAAACCTAATAAAAATATTTAGGAATAAATTTTAAAAATATAATTTAATCCAAAAAAAATTGATTTAAAATTGAATGATAGTAGAGTATCATTGATTAAATTATTTAATCAAGTTTGTAAACATGTTTAATCAATATATTGTATCTTCTTACATAACAAAGAATTCACCTTGAAAGATTGTTAAATATTATGTAATGATATTAAATGATTACTGTGGGAAAATGACATTAAATGATAATAAGTAGAGTTAAACATTGCATGGCATCTTAAATTTAAATGAGTGATACATGTTAAATTTGATTTAAAAGTAGAAAAATCATTAACATACATAATACATTTTATAAATCAAACAACATCAATATCAACATGATATGAAAAGACATGATATACATGAATGATAATATAAAAATCAATATATATGTTAGATATACATCTCAAATATGTCAAATATGGCATCTCAAATTTTAATGAGTGATATATCTCAAATTTAATTTAAAAATGGAAAAGTCATTAATAATATAAATCATTAACATAGATGCAATACATTTTATAAATATCATAACATCAACATCAACATGATATGAAAAGGCATAATATATATTAATGATAATACCAAAACCAATATATGTGTTAAATATAAATCTCAAGTCAAATATACACATAAAATATTCATTGTAGCAATCAAATATATGCATGTCAACAACTATTATAAGTTAGGCCTACCACCAGAGCTAGAGGTACATGTGCCTCCACCACTAGAGCCAGAGGCATTAGTACCTTTGCCACCATAATCATTTCCATCGATATCTTCACCAAATAATAATGTATAATGTAGTAGCTAATATCTATGTTGTTCTTGAGATTGATTCTAAGGCTCAAAGAATAATGTCAGGCATCAAAAGATTTAAAATGAAGTATTTTTATAAGCACTTTTTCTACCTTCATTTTTCTGAGAAATAATCTTTAAATGAAATTAATGATAAAATAGTACAAAGGTTGTGTCTCGTTATCCGAGTCACAATTATAATGTCAAATGGCGTAGAAAAGATTCACAAAACTGTTAAAACAAAGTTAGGTATCAATTATAGGTAAGTTTCACCTTGTTTGCAGTAGAAGAAAAGTAGAAGATGCACCCTTGATAGGAGATAAAAATGCAGTCATTCACATAGGTCACAAGTCTTGTTTTACTCACAGTAATAACATACGAAAAGTTGTTACTGAATGAACTTCTGATATATGATGATCACAATAGATGTAATACTAAATTATAATCATTCACTCTTCAAGAATTACATAAAGAAATTTAGAGAGATGGAAACACAGAGGAAACACATAACTCAAATTGAACAAAACTTAGATTCTCTGTCTGCACTTGTATTAATATTCAAAAAAGTTTTCNTAATACTAAATTATAATCATTCACTCTTCAAGAATTACATAAAGAAATTTAGAGAGATGGAAACACAGAGGAAACACATAACTCAAATTGAACAAAACTTAGATTCTCTGTCTGCACTTGTATTAATATTCAAAAAAGTTTTCTCTTTTACATTCGGCAAGAAGCAGCCCCGAATAGATCTAAAATATATCTATTTATACAAAAAATGTTTCAACTGAAAAACCCTTGGGCTTCCCACAATATCTGCCTGAAAGTAGAATACAATATGAATCAAATAACAACATGCAACTATTGTTGAGTTTTGATTTGATGTGCTGATGCTTCATCTGTCCCTTCGTTTGCTCGCAGATGCATTCGTTTTCCTTTGTTCTTTTAACTGGGTACACATGTCCATTAAGGCCACCACAATCATTGGCTTATTGTCTTCGCCATCTGATTTCGTTGCCATCTGTCCCTTCGAATACATTTACTGGGATAAAGAACCTCAGTTGGACAGGTGTTGAGTCAGGGTTCCAACGGTCCAAACCGGTTTAGCGTTCTGCTAGATTTTGAAATCTAATCCATCGAGCTTCCTTGAAACTTTTCGTGGCACCATAATCCTCAAGGAAATAAAATTATCCAGCTTGTAACAAGAGAAGTTTGTAATCTCTTCACTGAATAAAAAACTGTTAATTGCAAATGGTAAAATAACTTTGAAATCCAAAGAGCTTTATTCACAAAGTCTATCGGTCTTCGTATAGATCTACTGACGGAGAATTTATTAAAAACTAATGGAATTTATTACCTCGCAAATCAAAATAATTATTCAAATCATTAAATTTAGCCAATCATAAACGTCATTAACAATTCGACGATTCGACGTTCAGAGGTTTTGAATGTAAGAGGGCATAATTCTCCCGAATACCGAATTTACGAAGAAGTTAATCTCTTATTAATCACTTTTATATTTTAATTAATCATGTTTTAAACATTGGGTTAGCCTTAAGTACTTCGGTGGTTCAGTGTTTGGGAGTCTTGAATGTAGCATGATAGAAAACCCCTGAAGGCCGAAACTACAGAATAATTAATTAATACTTAATCGTGATTAACCTCCGTTATTAAATGTTTTATTAATTCCTTTTTACTTTTTGTTATCTTCAAGATTTTGATACTTCGGTGGTTTGTGAACTCATTCTTTGTTAAAACTCCTGAAGGACAATCTCCCAGAGTGACGTGGCAGAGATGACATCATTTTTGATGACGTGTCAAGAAAAGAGAGGTGCCACGTGTCACTTGAAAACGTGTGAATCGTACAACGGAAATGTCAAAAATAAGTGCCACGTGTCAGCCCATGAAAGATTTAAAAGACATGTGTCCTATTGACACATCCGTAAGTCCTTTAGGATTTATTGCGAGTGGTTATCTTTGTGCTTCAAAGTTTCAGGGTTTTTGTTGTTTGGATTCGTTGGAATAACTGAAGCGCGAAGCTCCGAAGCGACCGTTAAAGGTTTTCTTTTTTAAAACTCACGCGGCTTCTAGACTTCAGAAATCATTAGGAATGTTAGATCAAATTAGATTAACTCATCGACAATCGATATTGTGAGCACCTTATTGATAGATAACAACCAATGGATTTATTTAAAAATTAAAAGGCAATTCTCTAAGTTTTTTTTCTTTTTTGGGTAAAAGTTTATTTCTTAGAGGAAAAATCTAAAGTTCAAAAGCTCAAAATTATTCGTGTTCCAAAAATCTCTCACCAACATAAATTATATCACCCAATGTGACCATAGCGTCTATAGCATCAATAATGAGTGTAGTGGGTGTAGCATCTAGTCAGTCAATGGTATGACCCTTAAAGGGGCATATATGGGGTTGAATGTATATGTAATGGGGTAAATGTATATGAAATAGTGGTCGGCCTATTAAAGGGGGCACATGTGCAATGTGTAAATAGGTATATTTAGAGATTATGCAGTCATTATTGAGGGAAAAAGTGATTTGGATGTTTGTATGTATTACGGTATTTGGAGGAGGTTCTCTTATTATTTAAGGAGTTATGATGTAACTCATCTCTCTTATCTATCTTGGAGTTGTGTTCCATGCTCACATTTTATGTACATGGTGTGTACTCTGGTTTCTTATGATATTTTAAGGTTTTGGTTCATAATAGTAGGTTTCTAAAGGAGATGGTGGTCAATCGGATACTAGAGGATATGATGGTCACTCAACTACTTAAGGAAGACATGGTGGTTGTTATGGTGCTAAAATTGGAGATGGTGGTCAGTTTGCTCCTGGAGGAGATGGAGGTTGATTTGTTGTTAAAGGATATGGTGGTCGGTTAGCTCATGGAGGAGATGGTGGTCAATTTGATGTTGGAGGAGGAGATGGTGGTCATTCTTCTCATGGAGGAGATGGAGGAGGAGGTAGAGGTGTGGGATATGGTGGTCGTTCTACATGTGGAGGAGATGGTGGAGGTGGAGGATCATCGTCCTCAACAAATGATCTAAAGTAGATGAATATAAATAAGAAGATCGATGGCAATGGTGAGCCCTCAACCTATCACATAGGTTGATGGAGTTGGCAACATGACGCATCAATAATATCATATCATGGGGAATGGTCATCCATATTGGTGCAAGCTCAGGGCCCCACATGATTTTCCTAGGTCATAAAAGGACCACTCCATGGAAAGCCATCAATGCGCATGTTTGATCTATTAGGTCTTCACAAATCTATGATCTAGCATATGTCATGGGTTGGGTATTTGTATCTAAGGTGGCTCATTAGCCTCATCCATCTCCTTATCCCACGTGTAATTTATTGTAACATATATAAAATAACAAATAATAATAATTAGACAATTTAAACAAAATGTTATAATAAATTACATGTGCATTAAATAAGACAAAAAACATGCAACTAGGTTAATTAAAACATAATGATTATATTACCTCTAGCATATGGTAGTTCATCCTGAGTAAATAGGATGTTTTCACCTCCTTTCCATTCCATCCTTGCATATAGGTATTGTACAAGATTGAGAGTATGATCATCCTTAGTAGCTAGCAACTCCAATACATATGAACTGGCTAGCCTACATGGCCACTCCGGCTAGCCCCTTTTGGGCATCATCTGTCCCAGCATGCACATATGCACAACATTCGTCAACCTAGTAGGGAGGTGGTCGAATGTCATCCGAGTGATTAGAAACCTCTCGAAAAATAAAGTAAATAACACTTAATCAAAGGGGAAGACTATCCCCCCATAAAACACAACACAACAACGATCTAAAGAAAAGCAAAACTATCACAAAAAAATGGCAAACCACCTAATTAGTCTAGGCTAGACTAATTAGGCGTCATGACCATACACGAAAAGCACATAACCTCCTCTGCACCAAATTTATGTATAAGTAGTTGGTCAAAAACAACTTGGAATTCACTAGGGTCAGTGATTTCCACACTAACATATCTCTGCACATATGCAATCTGACCCTCTCCCGTAATTCCAGGTGGGAGATTAGGGAACTAGGGAAAATCTTTCCTTCTCCTAGACAACCCAATAATGAAATAAATGTCCTCCTCTATGGGTTGGTACCATAAATTGGGATTGATCCTAAATGCCTACCTAGCATGATCCCAACGACAGATCAATTGCATCAAAAGTGTGTGTTCCCCTAGAGGGATGTATCTCTCTCATAAAACTTGAGGAGGCCAACATCCCTCAAAAGGAAACGAGTACGTGTTGTAATATAGGTACACATCTCTCTCCCTCTCTTAAACCTCCCACTCATGTACAAAGTTGTAGATGTTGACCTGCAAGGGAATCATATTTATTATTTTTATTCCAAGGTGTGTTGATGATGTACAAGAACACCAATAGCAATGTTATTGCAAATTTAAAAATGCATCATAAAGTGTGGGAATATGTTTTATTTAAAAAAAGGTTGTTAGTGCATGTGGTATGTAGGGATGAACCACTAATGGTGCATCTATACATTCCCTAGAGCACTGAAAACCACAAGATATTTTTATATAAAAATCACTCAACTATGTGTTTATAACATCAAGAAGCACCAAAGATGGTGCCATCTAATATTATAAAGAGAACTAACAAGTATGCAATATTTTTTTATATATGTGTCTAATATCAAGAAGAACTGACTACAATGCCACCTGATATTATAAAGAGCACCAAAAAATGTGGGTTATTATTATTTTTTATTGTTTTACCGGTGCACTCAATGTAAAATGACTTACCACTAATGGTGCATCCTATAAATTTACAAGACACACCACATAGTCAAGAGCAAGTTGAGTGAATTGAAAGCATCATGCAAATTAAAAAAAATAAAATGAAAAAAATAAAATAAAAAAATTAAGCCAAATTATACATTTTGATTCACTAAAAATGTAAATGAGGTAACAAAAAATTGACATGGCCTCTTCCCACCTCAGGAATCGAGGAATCCTACAACACAAGAGCATTGACATTGGGGTGGTCACGCAAGGATGGTGAGCATTGGTACTTGTATGGTTGGAAGCATTGAAGGAAAGGTAAAAGTGAAATTATGGTTTGGTAAAAAAAGTATATTTTATTTTACCCTACCTCAGTGCGCTTGATAATCAAATTGGTGATATCACGGGAACTCCTTACCTTAGTGACATTCTTTGGTGTAATCGAATACAAAATAACATTGGCTTTCTCCAAATAAAAGCATAGACCTTCTTAGCTCACAACAAACCTAAGATATACTAATTGATCCTTCATAAACTTACACTTATTCATATTAATGCATAATTATTCTTTTCTTAATGGTTCAAATACAAATATTAAATGCTCGAAATGCTCCTTTTTTATTTTAAAAATAAAACCATTATCTAAGTAGACAACCATAAAATTACCAATGTATGGTCCTAACATTTTTATTATCAAATACATGAATGTACTTGGCATGCTAGTTATCCAAATGGCATAACCAACCACTTGTACAATCCATCCTTGGTCTTGAATGCAATCTTCCACTACTCTCCTTCTCTAGTTCTAGTCTAATGGTATCCACTCTTCAAATCAATCATTGTGAACTATATTTCACAACATAAATTATCCAGCAAGTCATCCATTCTTAGCAATGGAAATCTATATCGGATTATGATCTTGTTTAGTGCTCTACTCTCTATACACATTCACCTCTTCTAATCCTTCTTTAGTGTAACCAGGGTTGGAATTGCGTGTGCATGGGTTCATGCTCTCTCTTATCAAACATTTCTATATCAACTCCACTACCTACTTATTTAGTTAGTTCTCTCCAATTGAATCATATTATACACAAATTTATTCTAAAAAATTCAACCCAAAATCAAGTCAATATAATGCACAATTCTTCTCTTCGGCAATGACCCTTCTTATTCATCTCAATGCACCACTTCTACATATTTCTCTAATAGATCATGTTGACTCAAATTTCATCACCTACTATAAAATCCCGCAAAGGATTGTGAGACCTATTATTAGACTATAATGCATATATATAGCTAGTAGGTGGGGTCCCTTTTAAGAAAACTCAAAGACATTATTTTTCAATCATTTCTCTCAGTATTCATACAATTTGCTCCAAAAATGCAATGATAGAAATCCCAAAGCCAAGAGGAATCTTAACATGATGATACTTTACAACTTGATATGCAGTGTTGATTATCTTAACATGATGATACTTTACAACTTGATATGCAATGTTGATTGCTTATTATTTCTACTTTGATGATCTAGCACTTATCAAAATAAATATTTGGATCTATGTTATACATGTTCACACATATAAAGGGTCAGAATCATTTTTGGAAACAAGTTTTATATTGCATATGACTTATATTATTATTATATGAGCTTGCTATCAAAGTGATAATACATGTCAAAGGTTTTATTACACTAAGTCAATTGAGTTCTCTATGGAAATGACTCATGCTATGAATGGGACAAGTTATAAGTTGCAAGAACTTGATTTTTCGTATTAACCCAAATTATGGGTTTTTCGTATTACAAGTTTTGTTCGATGACGGATTCGAACCCAGGTCTATTAATACACAAAAATTAATGTTATTTCCATTCGATTTTTCATTCTACTTAGTACCAACTCCATAGTCTTGGTAACGAGTTGATGAAACCGGGTCTTGTGAATCCTCTGAGGTATCTAAAACCAGTTTACTCTGTTATACCAGGATTACAATTTCCCAATATTATTGAACACGTTTGATAAGAAAAAGAGGGGTTCATACCCATGTCTTGGGAAGTTAACAAGCTCAAAAATGAATTATAAATAATGCTACTTCTATTTGAGCTACCCTCCTCCTAGCATCATTTTCTTGACCAAATATAAAATTCGATGATAGAGTCTTGGTTTTTTTTGGATGTCCAGTTATTTCACATGTATACAATATGACTTTGGGTACATTATGAATTGGTATAAGATTTATAATTCATGGCATGTAAAAGTTTGATTGCTCTTGTTGGTAGATTCGGGTTCAAAATTTGAACCAATATATATGCAAACGTAGTCACTTTATGATGGGAATGATACGGTTATTGAAACTCATATTTTAAAAAACTTTGTTTTGATTGGACATTGTTACAATGACTTTCTTTAAATATTATTTGGAAGAAGTAAAAGTGAATAGTTAATTTTTCCCATATCTGTTTGATCTATATTTGGGAAGCATAAACAAATACAAGTTGGTCAGAGTCATATGCTAATGATGTTAGAGAAGAGAAAGAGTTTAGATCATATGTTTTAAAGGATAGTTATATAGATTTTCATCTCTCATCATATATATAACATTTTACATAAGTTATGCTCCCCAATCCTATTCATAAAACTCATTTTTCCATTTTTATTCTCTGTTTGTATAATTCAAAGTGGGCATATGTCATTTTTCCATTTTTATTCCCTGTTTGTATAATTCAAAGTGGGCATATGAATATTTGCAGTTTGAAAAAGTGAAAAATATGATGATTAATGAGAATAAATTGATGATCATTTACAACTTGCATGTATGGATAAAAATAGTTTGAAAGCTGATTGGTTTTATAAGAAAAGTGTACATGCATAGTTTTAATGTTTAAATTTGAAAAAATTATCATGCATTCCTATCATGATATCATTTTTCACAAAATATTCCTTTAATCATATTTCCCAATCATAAAACCTCCTTTCCATGCACTTCCTTTTTCATATATTTTTTTGAATAAGGAAGAGGAAAATGGCCTTTACATAGTGAAAATTCTCATAACAGATTTCAGATTTTGTAAGAGAAGTTTGGTGTGTGAGAAGAAGTCCTTTTGTTTTCCCTAGATTCATTTTTCCTATTCATCTCCCTTTTTATGTTACATGGTTATGTTATTCTAAGAGAAAAAATTATTCATATTGGAAAATGGTATTTGATGTTTTATATATTGTGTCTTATATATATGCTAATTTGGAAATGAATGTATTAGATGAGCTTTTTCAACAGAGGCAGTAATTGGTCTGACAATAGAGGAAATAGAGGAAATAAGGCTAGAGGGCCAAATACATTTTGGTAAAGAGGGAGAAACAAGAGGATGGAATTTTTTGTACACTTTCATGCAAACTCTGAGGAGTTTAATTAATTAGCTCAGACTAGTTACTTAAACCTTGTGGGACACCCAAATTTTCATCCCCCTCAACCACCATTCATAACCCATGTTCATCCTAATGATCTTCAGCCTCACCCGAGCATCACAGACATTCATGATCATCCTCATGTACAACCTCAGCCTTTAGTCAATGATGGTTAGAACAATGCACCAGTCAATCCTCCATATGGTATTGGTCATTGGCCAACTATGTCTTTACCTCTCCCTCCTACACCTCCTTTACTACCAATTTAGTCAGTTTCCTCGGTGGCTTCACATGTACTTTCTCCTCAGCTCCCAAAAAATACAAAGCCTTAGCTATTGAGCCAGGGCCAAGAAAGGAAAAGTAGCCTACCATATCAATTTGTTTAGACTCCTCAGAAACCTCTGCCTACACCATCAAATCCTTGCCACTCAAACTTGAAGATGGTGTGAGAAAGATCACCTTTGCCAATATGCACCAGGAAATTTTGTAACGACCCTATCGTTACGTCAACACAACGACAAAACAACATGTAATTTTTTTTTGTAGGAACTACACACCATAGTTAAAAGTGATATTATTCACACCTCATCCAAAGATCATCAAGGCGTTGTAGCATTCTAATAACCACATGCAACTTAAATTCCAAGGCGTAAGAGAAAGAATTTCTAATTCAAACATAAGGACACAATAGAGGGCGCAAGTAAAATAAATTTATTTTATTTCCAGGTGGATGGGCAACATCTATTTTACTCCAGATGTGCGCTTAACCCAACAAGGAAATCAACATGAATCTATAATTATTTCGTGGTGCACACATGATCCCATCACCAGATAGCATAATCAACGTCACTCGTGGCGCAAGAGTGAAACCATCAAAATTCATGGCGCAACAAGCTATCTACTTGACAACTTACACAGTCTTAAACACATACTCATCAATCAACATTTAATTCTGGATGCAATAAATTTTACAAGCATTCATCCAAGGGCGCATTCAACGCTACGCACAATAGGAGTAGACTATTTACTCCACAAGGAAGGAGAATCTACAAGAGATAGAGTGTAATAGTGAACTAATTACATAGTCAGTCCACATTAAGTTAAGGCGCAAGAACATAACAGTTCTAAATCAAGCACGCATCCACGTCATGCTAAGGTCTCAAGTACAACCACCTTATCATTCATCAAACAATAATTAATCATTGCGCAAGGTTAAAATAAGTTTTGATTCAATCCAACAACATTGCTATTAGGGGCTCAAGGAATCTAGATATTAAACCATCCACTAGGACAAATTAAAGGCGTTAGAAAAGAGGTTGATAAACAAAAGGAAAACCTGCATAACACGAATGATCATGTGGCTAAACCACCACTCCTTACACCAAGTTGTCATTGTGCACAAAAGTTCTAATGTAAACCCAACATACATTATTAGAACACAATGCACACAACGGTTCTATTTATTTGGCGAGTCAATCTTCGACACCCAAGGGTCATTGCACAAGAGGCGCTACCCATTAATCATGGTGCATCTTCTTTAACTATACGCTAACCATTAAGGTGCAGGTAAACAACCGCCAACAACTTGGGTCATGCATTTATTTTATAAAGAAAGGACCAACTAAGGAGTGATGAAGGTGGAATGTCCCAAGACCACATAGCAATTAAAAATATAAAAGAGCACCTCTCCACTAAAAGAAGTTCGAGCACACTAGAAACAACCATATAATCAACCTAGCTACACTTATCATGGCGCATTAACTAATGATTACTTATTAACCATCCACATAGTTTTAAGGCGCATTGAGACAACTGCTCACCATATTATGGAAGAAGAGCATAAAGCATTAAAAGACTCAACTATTGCATTAACGAATATAAAGCGATATAGACTCAACTAAAATGATAACTAAAGCGATAAATCGAAACCCATTAAAAGTGATATAGACTCAACTAAAGCAATATATCAAAATTATCCCCAATCATAAATTAGCTAAAACACCTTCAAACTCTTAAAATGAAATCCACCCACGCAAAGATACGGGAAAATGTAGAGGTGGCATCCCAATATGGTTGGGCAAAGCATGTGGGACTGCGCTGAGGAAGGAGAAGTGGAGCACGCCTAGTCTTCCCCGAAATCGCAGCGAGACGCCCATAATTTCGTTGGGCAAGTAAAGAATGAGTTTCAGAATGAAAATACCCAAAATTCGCTGGCAAAGTGGCCAAATTCATTGAAGGAGCATGCATGCGCCACACAAGGGCTGAGGTCACGTTTTTCTAAGGTAAGAAGAGGTGGTAAAGTCATGAGGTATAGATAGAAGGGCAAAGTTTCCCCAAACTCCAAATTTCGTGAGTTTTGGCCATATGAGCAACCAAGTTTTGCAATCTAAAGATTAATTTTAAACTATGAATCCAATGATGCTATGTCTGAACAATGTTTTTTTTAACCCGGGACTTGCAAGAAGCCTAGCTTGTAAAGTCCAAACATAATGATTTTGAGATTGTTCTTCAAGTCCATAAATTGAAAACCCTCCCTCTTATTTCTTCTTTGTGCGATTGCATTTGCAATGAATATATTACTAACAAGTATTTGTTTATTGAATTTCCAGCTCGACAATGACAATTTCTCAGCTTCTCTAGAGAAACTCGCATCAGATATTCTAGATATCTTACATGAGAACCTTGGCCTCGATACATTTGATTTGAATGAGCTCCTCGGATCAGAGAATTCATCAATGATATGCCTTTATAGCCATATGGGTCCATACAAATCTCTATCAGCTCGTAACAGTCATCCTCTTTCACATGTTTTAAGCATCCATCACAACAAGGGTCCATCTTCATTATATATCTATGCCGCTACAGGAAAAGCGAAGGTTTAGATAGAGGATAGAGTTTCCCCAAACTCCCAAATCATGGGAGGAAATCGCCACAGGAAAATTCCCAAGGGATGGTGCCTTCTAATGGGGGAAAACGCATAAAAGTCAGGAGGACAATGAAGGAACCACTCACCTAACAATGGTGCCCTCTCTTGCAAGGAAAAAACCAAGTTATTCAGAAGAAAACCCAGCCAAACTGTCCCCTGTCACGATTTAAAAAAAACACTCTAACCATCCCAACATAGTTAAAAGTAAATACAAAGGATAAGAATCACATCAGGGTTCAGTTGCAAGGGCATGATTAATATGAGGTTAAATCGATGTAAAAAGAGGGTGTAACATAAGTATGAAGTAAAACGAGTAAAATAAGAATGAATGCGCAGAGAAAAAATTACCAAGGCGCGGAGAAAATATAACCAATCCGTCAAGATTAATCCCAGCTAGCCACATTAGACGATCTTCCCAACCATAACATATATTCAACGAATTCAAAAACACATGAATCTATATACAAATTATAACTAAATTACATTTGCAAATTTAAAGGTGTACCGTAACCATAGGTGAAGGATTTGAAGGGGTTGTCCCACGCTTGCGCTCTGCCCCGCTCCTAGCTTGCTAACCGCTGAGACCTCACCGGTACCTCCCAACCAACTCTAGGGGTACTCTTCTTCCCCCTTATCCCCCTGAGCCGCAAAGGGGCCATGCACATAAGCCAGAGAAAGCTAGCTCCCAACTCGCCTCACAAGGTCGAGCTACCACTCCATTTTCAAATTGGGCATCCCAACTCCCATAAGTAAAGTCAGTCAAGAAAAATATCGACAGTGTAACCTTATGCCTACCAGTCATGATCCATACTCCTCCTCCACCATCCTTTTTATAGAGTTTTCTTAGTGATAAGTTTTCCAAACCCTCTTTAGATTATTTTTATTAAATTTAATTAGGAAAAACCTCCCCCATACACATGTCACCCGATCCCTTAGTTGCACCAAAAAATCAATTTATTAATTAATTAAATTTTCCTATTTCCCTCACCCACCTAAAAGTGTACCTAAAAACGCTCCTCAGTGCCCCTTTATTCCCTTACATTCCTTAAATGACTGACGCCTTTCTTAAAACCTAGTTGAGTTCATAATTAGAAGGCTCCAAAGACTAGATTTCCTACTATGTTAGACATTCCCCTTTTCCTTAAGTTTCTCCTTTTCTTCTTAGTTCATATTTAGCAAGTTTAGATATAAACAACAATTTACCCTTTTAATAATTTAATCCTTCATTAAAATTTTACTTTAATTATTAATGTTTGAATTTTCTTTACCCCCCCTTCTTGTTATATGTCCATTTAGTTTTTTTTTTGTTCACATGTTCTACTTAGACCTAGGTTTTAAATTCACTAGGCTTGGCGACAGTGTGTAAGGGAAAATTAGTTATTAAACTTTACTCATACCATCATTCATTTTAAGGCCGACTAGGTCCTAAGGAGGCATAGTTTTCCAGGTACTAGGTTTATTAACTTACCAATGTTAAAAATCGTGACATGCCCTTCAAGACGCACTACGTGCTCCAAGGGTGCCACTCGCTTGCATTCTTGTTTTATTGGCGCGTTGTGCCCTTCAAGACTCACTACGTGCTCCAAGGGTGCCACTCGCCTTTTGACTGATTTTGGTAGTCGTCAACCCCTGGAGTCAATACTTCGTCAGGTGAACTTATGGGAGACTAAGGGCCTCTAAGGAATAAGGACCCTGCCTTATTGCACGCCCCTTAGAATCATCATGAGCGAATGTCACAGTCTGCCCTCACGACATCGTGGATATATCGAACTAGGTAATCGTTAACCTACAGTTTGAGCCACAACGAGAGTGCTAGTAGGATGTGGTAGGGATGCTGCCACACCTCTCCTCAATATATCTGGTTGTCATGCGTGACCCCTTTACTCCTAATGTGAGTCTGGTTAGCAAGCTATCGTCATCCAACATCCATCAATGAAACATGTTAGTGATAACAATAAACATCATAATATCTAGTCATATGTCACATATGTAATATCAAAACATTTCAAACCATAACCATCCGCTCCCTGACTTGATCCAGAGTCCAAGGATATCCATCGATGCCATCGACATCCTCAAATGTCCAGAGTCCTGCACACTTAGGAAAACCAGTCAATAGCACATGTCAATATAAATATCATAAAATAACATATCATCAAATTCACAAACATCATCATACTCCATAATCGAATCAGTCAATCATATAGTGAACCAGTTCACTTGCACACAAGTGTCCACAAGAATAATTCACATTGGGTGTGCGCAAGAGCGGGATGTTACAGATTTCAAAGGGTGAAGAGAATACACATATGCAAATTTAATAAAAAATAGGGCAACAATGTCAGAGGGTAGTGCACAGAGACATACAACCTCACACAGAAAATATGACTTTTAATTTTATTTTATTTCCATGGTGGCATCAATTTGACTATGAGATACATATCTTTTTGGATAGATGATATTATCAATCTTTTGAAAAAATCGTGTCATGCATAAAAATTTTGGGAGGTACAAGTGTTTATTGTTTATGAGGTGTAATTGTTTCAACTGTTGTTTATATTTATTGTTATTATGATATGTGTATAAAATGTGATTATGATAGTGGAGGAACAAGGGAATGATTGGAAAATTAAACCAATAGAGACATTAAAAGGGGCCCCACTTTAATAACTAAAAGCAGTTCAACTACTTGAAAACTACTTTTGAAGAATAAAATAAATAAAGGAAGGACAAGGAGGACATGAGAAATTAGAGAGAGATACTTCTGATAAGATTTTCTCTTGTTTCAAATTCAGATTTCTGAATTTCATTCATTCATTTTTTGAGTTCTTTGAGAGGTAAATCCTCTTGTTGATAGTAGGATCATTCTAAAGGTGGAAAAGAAGAAAGGACTAAGAATCATAGACTTTTGACATGCTTTAGAAGGTCATTCATTTATCTTGGCAATATGTTTAGTTTCATTAGAATTCCTGAATTAATTTTCAGTGCTGATTATGACTATTTTCTAGAGTCAAGACTTGATGAGCTTGTGACTTGGTTGATCCAGTACATTTCAATCTTGGTATTTTTATTTTAGACACCAATTGTCTTTGTATGATTGTTAAAATTCCATCCTAGACTTATAATTTTGATTTTGGTCCTTACCCTAATAGGGGTTTTAAAAGAGGCATTTGGTTGTAACTCAAAAAAATCATCAATAATAAAATACAGTTTATTTTCAATTGAGACTTGTGTTACTGATTTTCAAATTGTATGTATTCTTTATTTTATTTATCTTAATTTTATAAACATTCACACATAACATTTTTTACATTTTTTTAGCAAAATAATACAACTTGATAATAGCATTAGGCCCAAGAAAATATTTCTTGAGGGATAATTGATCATTTTGAGCATGCTATAATCCCAGGGTAACATTCTCGCCTATCTCACCTTAGCCTAGTGAGATTCGAAAATGCTTGAGTGAGGAATTTCCATTCCTCACATCAACAGATTCTTCACCTCATCAATAACTCCAGTCTTCCTAGAACATTTAGTTTCGTCTTTATGCTATTGTGCAACATGTACAACAACTTCCTTTTTCATTATGGCATAACATTCTTTTGTCTCTTTAACTTTACATGAATTCTCTAATCGACATCACCAACACTTCACCTTGTAATTCATCCTTCAATTGAAACAACTAAAACCTTTTTCCATAGTTTGTGATAGTGTAGGTGTTCTTCTTTCATCATGTACCATGCACCTATCATATTGTTATACTCTTCCTTGTAACAAGTGACATGTAACTATGGGAATTACAACACAAAATGTCCTCTATGTATTAGTATATTTTAAAAATAGACTTTACATTAATCTATCACTATCACTTCATAACCTATCTAAAACTAAAACAAACTATATGGTTGTGGTTGTTTTTTTGTTCTAAACCTAATTTCTCAATCCTCTCCATTGTCACCATATTCTCAGAACTACCAAAATTAATTATGACCTTACAACACTTACCTCCATACTTACAATTTTTTTTCTGAATATTTTTTTTTCTTATAAATATTTATTCTTAATAGTTAAGAACATGTGTTTCCTCCTTGGAGGTCACAAGTTCAAATCTAGAGGGGGATAAGGTATGTATACCTTTGTAGACTTTAGCATTCAAATCGTTGCGCGAAGGGGGCCCCTTGTCCTACAAATAAGGGGGTCACATACACCAATTTGGTGTTTGGCTTGGTCGTGACCTTAAAAAAAATAGAATAGGTTATTATTCTTGCACTATCATGCATATGTGCAACACCAAGTTCTCTCCTCATTCTAGTGTTGTCATAGTGATTAGTTATATACCTTAGAATCATGTCCTTGCATATTTGAGCTCTTCTTTGAGTTATACTCACACCATTCCATTACATACATTCAAAGGACTTATGTCCTTCATCTGTACAAGTGTACAAATAAATCTTTTTTTTGCATTTCGACATCCTCACCTTTTGATCTCTCCATGAACTCTACCTTTTATGTGTCCAAATTTTTCTCCATAGTCATCATTTTTCATCTTTTATCTACATCATCTTCTATTTTGTGCATTATGACATGACCTCTTACACAAAAACTCTATTTTTTTCAAAACTCTTTCTTGTTGTGTTGTGCACCAACTTTTATTAAAATTTTAGTACCAATTGACGATCTTATTCTATAGAGTTCATCTTGTGTAGGGTGATCTAAACTTTAATGGTGAATTATATACCACTCATGTATCTCACAAATCCTTGAGCTTCTTCTTACAAATGTTTAGTGCATATCAATAGGTTGTAA
Source organism: Picea engelmannii (assembly GCA_009831015.1). NCBI lineage: Eukaryota > Viridiplantae > Streptophyta > Pinopsida > Pinales > Pinaceae > Picea > Picea engelmannii. Next base: position 108,424 of record ML808130.1, on the reverse strand, counting down.
AATTATTTCTCAAGGGAAAAAAAGGTTGTAAAATTCTTCAGCATAATCCTACTTGCTCTACTTTTTCTATATCAAATTATGCATTTTCCTAAATAATGTGTACTTGTAGTCGACTAGTAAGAATGTCTCATGCAATTTCTAAGACACCTTTCTCTAGATTCAAATCTTTTGTTTCTCCTTGTGCATGCATTCCTACAACACAAAATTCCACCATAACATGACATGCCTTTTCAACCTCATGGCTACAAACTTTTTCTATAGTTCCTCACTCTTCTCATTAAAAATATCACTCCATCTCACCTAGAAAATATACTAGGGGTTTAGCTTTCAATATGACATCATAACTAGGGACTTATACTCTTACATTTCCTTTGTTGCTCAAGAATTTAATCAACTACATTATAGGGTCATTTTCTTTTCTACTTTTCTCTTCATTCTCTTATGGTTATGCTTTGAAATCATTTTCTTATGTTCACCACTTTGCCAATTTCAAGTTCATCTATTTGCCTCACCAATTCCTATAATTCTATGATCATGGTCATCCTTCCACCTCTACATGCCATTTTTATAATTATGATCCACTTCACATAACAAAATTTGAATTTTGAAAAACTGAGACTCATATCACAGTCTTTAACGAAGTAGGGGATGTACAATGAGCCCCTTCTACTACACCATATGCAAGTTGAGCCTAGATATCTAACAACTCAATTCATTATGCAACAAAAAATTCTAATAAGGATTCTCACAATAATGCATAATGTATCAAAGAACACATACATTCATGGACAAATAATATAATAGAATTTTTTCTACTTATTCTCATTAAGACATTAATAATATTTGAATCTCTATAATTTAGTTCTCCTCTGACCTACTTCAACCTTTGGAACTCTCTCATAGTTTGCATTTTTATCTTCTACTACTTCACACCAATATTTATTCACAACCATATATGTCTCTTATTCTTACTCATATTTRTCTTSSTACCCTTCTTAAACTCTCTATAATATTGACCTTCCTCAACAACCTTTCTCTCTACTTCTAACCTCTAAATGGATAGCATGATCTCCTTTTAGCTTTACACATTTATAGACAAGCCTTTCACTAGCATACAAGTGCAACATATGTGATTCTATCATAATGGATTCTTCTTCAATGGTTTCATAAATTTCCTTCCTTATTGTTACACACCTAAGTGTTGTGAATGCCCTGCCATTACGATGACAAATGCGACATACAATTTTTTTATTATTTTCCCTTAAAGTTGCGTTAGGAAATATACATCACAAATTAATAATGACAACGATACTAAAATTCATCAATCTTGTACTACAATTACACATGGAGCGCGAGTAAACAATCACACGACACATCAAGACCATTAATCCCAGGCGCAAGCATTATCAATTAAATTTGAGGCGCACACCCCAAGGTAAAAACCCATCATCCGTTATAATAAAATTTCATCCCCCACAAAGGAACTAATGTCTAAAACCATACAATACATTAATAATCGATGCATGATTGAGGTCTGAATCCTCGACTAGCCATACATCATACACTTGAACTGTACGCAAGCCTTCTATTCAAAATAACCCATCAATTTCACTTCAATGGGTCAAGACGCAAGAGACTTCGATTAAAATTCACTAGGCATAAGAGAATACCATAGAAAACCAAACATACTTCAATAACAATTAGGGGCGCAAGGTTCCCAATTCTAAATCAATCGACAACACCAATAATCAAAGGCGTAACGGTAATCTAGTTGCCAACCATCATATATTGTTAAGAACCAAATATCAATATAGCATAGAAAAAACTCATAATAGTACTCAACGCCTTGAAAAAGAGAGAAAATCAGATAATAAGCCTGTTTGAGGGGGAAACCTCCTTATACACCACTTAAATGACCAAATACAAGATGATTCCAAATGAAAATGTCTCCTTGGTGTATATAGGAGACTAGGAGGTACAATTAAAACTAATGGACCCAAGCCGACATAAATAAAATAACATTACTAATGTAATATGCTCCAATTAAGGGGTAATGTGCCACTATTTAGGGCTTAACATGCCCCTCCCCTTGAGACAAGTGGTGTCCACAACGCTTGAGTAACTCTGGATGCTTCTATATAAAATAATCATCTTCCCAAGTGGGATCTTCAGCCAGTAGTTTCCTCCATTTAATGAGATACTCTGAAATGGATCTATTCCTCAGCTGGCAAATTCTTGTGTTAGTGATGGCTTTAGGGGCTTTAGGCTCCAATATGATTTTTCCTTCCTCGTCAAGTTCTGGAAATATAGTTTGAACTGGGATGTTGTCACATATAACCTTCTTTAAGCATGAAACATGGAAAACTGGGTTTACTTGTGAATATGCATGCAACTCCAATTTGTATTCCATAGTACCAATATTTTTCAACACCTTATAATGGCCATAGTACTTTGGTGATAATTTATTGTCCTTCTTGTCTTGCTTGAGGGACATCTGTTTGTATGGTTGTAGTCTTAAAAACACCCAATCCCCTACTTCAAAACTTCTTTCACTATGATGTTGATCTGCTTGTTGTTTCATGTGATTATGTGCCATGGTTAGGTTGTCCTTTAAGATTTGGAGAACTTGTTGTTGATGCTCGATGTGATCTTCCATTGCTTGAACCTTAGATTTTTCTTTTAGAGAAGAAGTGATGGAAGGAGGGTGGTATCCATAGAGTGCCATAAATGGTGTCATTTTTTTTGCAGTATGAAAGGAAGTGTTATACCACCATTCTGCCAAGGGTAACCATTTGAACCATTGTGTTTATTTATTAGAGACAAAGAAACAAAGGTAGCCTTCCAAACATTTGTTCACTATCTCGGTTTTTCCATCAGATTGAGGATGACAGGATGAGCTATGAGCCAATTGAGTACCCAAACAAGAAAATAATTTCATCCAAAAATGTCCAGTGAAGATGGGATCTCTGTCACTTACAATAATCTTTGGGCTTCCATGTAGCTTTTGAATTGTCTCCTTAAATGCAGTGGCAACTGTACTGGCTTTGAAGGGATGAGAGAGTGCACAAAAGTGTGCGTACTTGGTCAGTCTATCAACAATCACCATGATGACACTCTTTCCTTCAGAATTCGGTAACCATGTGATGAAATCCATTGAAACCTCCTCCTAGCACTGACTTGGGATGGCTAATGGTTGTAAAAGACCTGGGGTCTTAATTGTTCCCACCTTGTTTTGTTGGCCATCCAAACATTCTTCCACAAACCTTTGAACATCAGTTTTAAGGTCATCCCAAAAAAATTCCTTCTTGACCCTATGGTAGGTTTTCAAAAATTCCGAGTGCCCTCCTACCGGAGAGGTGTGCAATTCCAATAGTACCTTTTGTTTGAGTTGGGAATTATTACATAAATATAAGTGATCTTTGTACCATAGTGAATCATTTTTCCATGTAAATGTATCTGAAGCATTGGAATCCTGCTGCAACCTTTGAATGAGAGTCCACATGTTTTCTCCATTCTTCCATTCATCCCTTGCTTCTATTATCCAATCGGGCTGGATAATTGAGATAGCACAGAGAAAGCCCTCAACATCTTCATCCTTTCTTGAGAGTGCATCTGCTACAACATTTTGCTTCCCTTTTTTATAGACGATTTCAAAATAATAACCCAATATCTTGGTCACCCATTTTTGTTGTTCTTCTGAAGATAGTCTTTGTTCCAAGAAGTATTTAAGACTATCATGATCTGTTTTGACCTTGAAGTTCCTAATTATTAGGTAAGGGCACCATTTTTTCAATGCATGTAGTATTGCCATCATTTCCTTCTCATAAATGGGTTTGTGTAAGTCCTTTCCATTGAGTGGCCAAATTTCAAAAGCCAGGGGCCTTCCTTCGTGCATTAGGATTGCACCAATTCCATTTCCCGAGGCATCACATTCCACAATAAAGGTTTTTGTGAAGTCTTGAGTGGTCAAGACAGGAGCTTTGCACATCACCTCTTTAAGTTGTTCAAAAGCTTTAGTTGCCTCTGGAGTCCATGAAAATGCATCATTCTTAGTCAGTGTTGTTAAAGGTGCTGCTATTCTTCCATAGTGCCGAACAAACTTGCAGTAGTAACCTGTCAAACCCAAAAATTCTCTAAGATTCTTCAATGTTTTGAGAATTGGCTAGTCCATCATGGCCTTAATTTTGTTAGGGTCTACCTTGACACCTTCATGAGATACAATATGACCCAAATAATCTACCTCCTTCACCCCAAATAAACATTTGGATGGTTTGGCATATAGTTGTTTCTCCTTTAGTAGTTGTAGCACCTTGTCAACATGTCATACATGATCCTCTCAAGACTTGTTATAGATTAGTATATCATCAAAAAATACTAACACAAATTTTCGAAGGAAGGGCTTGAAAATGGAATTCATCAACCCTTCGAATGTGGAAGGTGCATTTGTAAGGCCAAAAGGCATGACCAAAAATTCATAATGGCATTCATGAGTTCGGAATGTTGTTTTTGGGATATCTTCTTCCTTCATTCTAATCTGACGATACCTTGAACGGAGATCCAACTTTGTGAAATAGATTGCTCCATGTAGTTCATCTAACAATTCATCAATGATGGGAATGGGAAACTTATCTTTAATAGTGATCTTGTTGAGCTCTCTATAATCTGGACACATACGCCATGAGCCATCTTTCTTGAGTAACATTACCACCGGTGCAGAGTAAGAACTTTGGCTAGGTCTAATTATGCTAGCCTCTAACATTTTGTTAACCATGCGCTCAATTTCACTCTTCTGGGCATAAGGGTATCTATACAGCCTGATGTTAGGAGGAAAACTACCAGGAATTAGGTGAATAGCATGATCATGATTTCGAGTGGGTGGAAGACCTTTGGGAATACCTTCAAATACTTTGGAATGCTTATCAATGATCCCTTGGAGATCTAGGGGAATAGATGTCTTATATGTTTGAACATCTAGTGAGCATAGTTGTGCAATTACACCTTGATGCCCCTTTTTCAATAATTTTGGCATGCCATTAGAGCTTATCACCTTAATGGGTTTCCTTGTGATACCTCTTAACTCAATTTCTTTTCCTTCCAATGAAAATTTCATGAAAAGTTCTTGAGAATTAAAAGCTATTGTTCCTAATGATTGTAACCATTGGATTCCTAGTACGACATCAACACCACCCATGGGTATAGAAATAATTGGACTATTATTCACCCATACTAAGATTGATCTTATTGGATTTTCTTGAGCAATCGATAGTTCCTCCATCTGCAATCATTACTTGAAACTTTGGCTCTGGATATAAAAAGCAATTGAGAGCTTTGGCTAATTTATAGTGAATTAAATTATGAGTACTACCAGAATCAATTAGGACTATTACCTTTTTCTTTTTGATATATCCTTTGATCTTGAGGGTTTGAGGAGTGCTAATTCCAGCTAATGCATTACATGATATCGTGGGAGTTAACTCGTAAGAAGAAATCATTTCTACATTTTCATATTGAGATGGTTCTTGTTCTTCTTCCTCTTCACAATCTATGTAGAATGATTTCTTCTCACCACACTTATGTCCCTTACTGTACTTGTTGTCACAATTAAAGCATAAACCTTTTGCTTTTATTTCCTCCAATTGTTGAGGTTTCAACCTTGTAGGTTGAGGTGTTTTAGAAGAAGGATCATTATTCTCTTGATAGATGTTAGGAGTGTTCCTTCTAGTAGCCATAGCCATATTTTTACTTTGAACATTTCTTGCCACCCTAAATGCATTCTTCAATGATTTGGGTTCCCAAAGGAGAACCTCATGTTAAACGTTATCCCTTAAAGTTCCTATGAATACATCAATCAAGTGTTCATCTGGAATATTTGTTACCTTTATATTCAATCTTTGGAAGTTATCAATGTGCTCTATAACTGAACCCTTTTTCTTGAGATTTATCAATTGGATAAATAAGGTATTTCTCCTTGTATCCTCATAGTGTGCTATCATTTCTTCCTTGAAAATTGTCCAAGTGACGAGTGATTTGCGAGAAAAAAGCCATCGATACCACACAAATTGATTGCGTTCTAAATATAAATAAGAAATTCATACCTTTTGTGTCTGTGGCACATCATGTAGATCAAAGAATTTCTCCATCTGAAGTATCCATGTGATTGAGTCCTTGCCATCAAACTTCCTCATATCGATCTTAGGAACGTGGTTGGTCTTCAACCCAAAGTTGGAGTTTCTCCATTCTTCATTCATATTCCTTGTGTCCTCATCATGAATTTCATGGGATACATTTTCACTTTCAGGTGTCCTCTCTATTAGGAAATTTTTCAATCCTTCCATGATCTCCCTTTTTAAACCATCCATCATCCCTTGTAGTTCATCTTTTGTCATTGTCTTATTTTGTAAATAATTTATGTCCCTACACATTTTTTTACCTTCATCAAGAGTCCAAGTAGGAATGTCTAGAGGCTTATTTGGTGTAGAAGTTCCCTTTTTTGGTGGCATGTTGGCCAAGTATCACTTTGAAACCTCGATTTTGAGGTGGTTCTTCTAGACAATCTTTCTTCTGTTGTATCTCCAAAATTTGGGCCCTTATGGGTATGAATTTTTTTTTTGTAGTTCTTTGATATTTCTTCTTTGCAATGCCACAGGTTTGATCAAAATTGGATATGCCAAGTGGAATTTATGGTAACTTCCCCACATCTTGCTGATTTTTGGCCTTTCTAGGAGATCTCATTTGTATAGCGTGCCCCTCACAAAATAATTGATATAAAATTCTGAAAATTGTACCATAAATACTACAGACTGTCCAATATCCAATGCAACTAGTCTCACTCAATTTGGATACTCTAGGAATAATTTATCATTGTTTTACCCGGAACACCTACTTGAGACTAGTTAATAGGATTAGTCAGATAACTTATATTCCATAGGGTGTATCTACAAATGTAAGATGACCTAAAAGATTATTTTTTTTATCACAGATACTTAACTATATTATGTGAATATCCTGCATATTTCAGGGTCTGAAACGTTACATAACATTTTTGTAGAAAAAATTCTGCGATGACTCACTTCAGGATGATTCCAGAACCCTATCTTACACAGGTTGTATCTCCGAAAGTATAAGGCCTATGGAGCTGAAATTTGAACCCAACGTACCTTGCTCCGCCTACTAAATATCCTCCAAGGGGTTCCTTCTGAAATGTCGTAGAAAAAAAATTATAGCAAAAATTCCAAGGTGTCTCAGATGTAGCAACGAAACCCCAAGACCTTGAGCTCTGATACCATATGTTAAGAACCAAATATCAATATACCATAGATATTGATATTTCCCAAGACCTGACAAAAAGGAAGCATAAATCATGGGGATGTGCCTGTACTAATGTAGAGAAGGTGGTTGGTTGAGCCATAGGGGAAATACGCTTGGCAAGGCATACTGGATTGCACTGTAATGACCGAGGGCGTGCCCTGCCCAGGTAGCCTGTAATCTCATTTACCAAAATAATTAAAACATAAGAATAATCATGAGGGTAGGTGGGACAGGGATCGCATCCTTAATCAATCCCTTGCATGGGACGGTATAGATTCATGGTTTTTACTGGAGGCACTTTGCGGCTGCCTCCATGACTAGCCAAAGTATGCCATGGAGACCGTAAGGACACTACTCTCCACGCCAACAATCAACCCAACACAGTGCATCGTATCGACTTAACAAAAACTGGTGAGCCCCAACAACACATCAAGGGTAATCGTCAATGGCATTGTTGTTCATACAAACAGTGGCCAGCAAAGAACAGACAGGCTGAGAACCCAGCCCAAGATCTCTAGAAACAAACAAAAACCAAAAGACTAATCGAACCTCCCATAATACACATCCAGCTTGGAGATTCGAATTTAAGCAGAGGCCAAGCTTCTACACTTATTTTGATGCTCAGAAATGAATAAGACAAGGGCAGTGACCAACAATCAGCTCGGATTCGAGGGATAAAATTAAAATACGCAGTGATTAAGGAAGGTGGGATATAATGGACGATCAACGCTGCGTGCAAGCAAAATGTCGAGGGTGACATATTAACCATAGGTGTTCGCGGTGCAAAGGGAGTTGCGCTCAGGAGAACGCCAAGGATAATGGCACAGCGTCAGATTAATCAACAGTTACAAGGTATTGGGGGAAATTGAAATAAAAACGCAAGCAACAATAATTCACACAGACCCATAAATTTTAATAGATAGGGGAAGGGTATCAAGGGGGCAACGGAAGGACTTCAGCGAGGTAGTGAGTTTACACCAACAATCATGACCATATATTCTTCATAACCAACCGAACAATTTTATTTTGGAACAACAATCTCAACTGAATTTATCCACTACTGAGCCAGGAATACAATACAATAATCATCAATCAATACAATAATCATCAATCGATATTTGCATACAGGAAAATTTAACTAATTTACAATGCAAATTTACACACGCGTACCGTCACCGAAGATGAAGATCCTGAAGTCATTGTCTCGCGCTTACGCTTCATCCAAATCCTGCTTGCTAATTGCTGAGACCTCATCGATACCTCCCAGCCAATGCTAGGAGTACTCTTCTTCCCCCTGAGCCCCCCGATCCACAAAGAGGCCACACACACAAACTAGAGAAAGCTAGCTTCCAGCTCGCCTTGCAAGGTCGAGCTACCGCTCTATAATCGAGATGGGCATCCCAACTCCCACAAGAAAAAATAATCAAGAAAAATATCGGCAGCGTAACTTTACGCCTACTATATGTGATCCATTCTTCTCTTTTGCCATTTATTTTATATATTTTTTTATCCAGGAGGATCCCCAGGCCCATAAAATGCTCAAAAATGAAATTTCTCGGAATCAGATGAAACCAATTCCATTGCGTTCGGCTCATCGTGCTGATTTCGGCCATATATTTACTTCTTCAAACGGACACCGTATGCAAGAGTTATCGCACTCTGATCGATTTCCTAAACAGGCAAAAATCAACCGTCAATAGGAAAAAAGTCAACGCTGACGTCAGCATGATGTCATCATGCTGGCGTGGCATTGTGACACATGGAATATGACCATACTAGTGATGTGGCAGAGCAGTGGCAGTTGTGGTCCAATCGTCGATTGACAAGTGTCATGTTGGTAGACGAGTTAAATAGTGCCACGTGACCCAGTCATGCACTGCCACATGGCACACCATCATTTGTTGGATGTGATAAAAATTTTGGACTTCTCCAGATTTGACCGCATGACCTTTGATTAGGGGAAACGCTTTGGGCAGGTCAAGTACTAACCCACCTGCAGTGTGCCTTGTTAAAACCATGGCACAAATATATATTTAATGTGTTCATATGGTATGGGAGGAGGCGGAAGGGGGCTAGGGTCTAGCCCCAGCCCGCGATCACATTGCTACCATATGACCCATATGTCAATAGTTTGGAGTTCCACTCCAGAATAAGTGACGGGCACAGGGAGCCATGAACTAGCGCGCAAACAATGCCATTGGACTTGGGGCGGTGACCAGTGACCAGGCGCATCGTTTGAGCTCTAGTTACATGGATTTTCACCAAAGGACCGGGTGTTAGCAGAGTAGGGGCCAGTGCGCAGCCCCTTGGGCGCTCGCACTTGGCCACATGATACCATGTGACTGTGTAAAAGGAGCATGCGCCCAGGCCATATGGGCTTATTTTAATTTTTGTAACAGAGTGCCTAATTTCCTATAGTTTTGGCCTAGATTAGGCATTTTTGGAGATTTATTAGCCATTTGGAGGGGGATTTGATCCCAAAAAGAGGCCATATATTTGTGGGAAGTTGGGCTTCTTTATCTGAGCCCAAAAACTATATAAAACGGGCTTATTGAGCTTGAGGGGGACTTTTTATGCAGGGAATGTAAAGAGGAGTTTGAGTTAATGGCCCATTTCCCATGTTTTGAGGGGCATTGAGTCATGTTTTGAGAGGAGAATGTTGAGGCATGTGTGCATCTGCACAAGGAGGTCTTGTACAAAAGATCAGAAGCATGTTTGTAACAACAAGAGCCATTGTAAAGAGAATTTGAGCATTTTAAAGATCAATAAAGAGGTCCTCCACTTGGAAGCGGGCTCGGAGACGTAGCCACACATTGGTGAACTTTGTTAACAAGTTCTTGTTGTCTATTTCTCTTTATTATTGTTGCTATATTCTCTACTTTGCAGCATGGATTATGATATCTTAACTCTTTAATCATCCATTGAGCATCAAGTTAATGTTAATTTGTTAATAATCCCTTTCATTTTTGGATCAAGTATTTTGGTATCAGAGCTTTTGGTTGTTTTAGAAGGTTTAATGAGTGCAGCAATTGAATACTCACAAGATCCAAATCTCAGAGAGGAGAATGATCATTGGCTGAATTCATTTCTGAGATAGAACGAGTTTTGAGGAAGAAAAGAATGGCTTCAGAAGGAGAAACTTCTCCATGAACTAAAAAGTTCGAAGAAGCATTTTTCTCCATGTCAGAAATGGTCAAAGTGTTATATGACAATTTCTTGGAGAGAAAGAAACCTATTCTGGGAGAACCTTTTATGAAGGGGAAAAGTGAAGGGAAAGGAAAATCTTCAAAGCCTCCTCCTTCACCACCTTCTTCTCCTTCTTCTTCAAGTTCTACTTCAAATGCTAGTTCTCATTCTACTAAACATACTATACAAAATAAAACACATAAGCATAAGTCTGACATGCCTTTGTTAAAGCTTGATGTTAAGTTTCAGTTGCCTTTGTATGATGAGGAACTAAATGCGTAAAAGTTAGATAATTGGATAAGACAAATTGAAGTTTATTGCAGGATACAGAAAATGATAGATGAGGAGAATATGATCCAGCTTGCTAGTCTCAATATGGGAGGAACCACCCTTATGTGGTGGGAAAGCAGGACTAAACCGGATCTTAAAAAGTTCGGTAAGACTCTCTTCATGGCTTGATTTTACATCTGCATTATGAAAGCAATTTTATCCTCTAGCTTATATGCAACAAGCTATTATGTCATGGTAGAATTTTAGACAGTTAAAAGGACAAATTGTTCAAAGTTATACACAGGAGTTTCGAAAAAGAGCTTTATTGTTGGGAATACCATTGGATACTCCAGAGACATTTCTTAAGTACATAGGTGGTTTGCATAGTTATTTACAACATACCATTCTTATGTTTAATCCAAATAGTTTAGATGAGGTATGTGTGCAAGCGACTCATCTTGAATCTAGAGGCAAGAATGTAAATGTTGATTTTGTAAAACAATTTAAACCTACTGAAGGGAAATTCAAAGGCAAGGGTAAAGAGAAGTTCAAAGGGAAGAAAACTAATACAGTGAAGAAGGAAAAACCTACATGCACTCATTGTAAGAAAGAAGGCCATAGTGAAGATAGTTGTTGGATCCTTCACCCAGAATTGAAACCAGCAAAGTTCAGAAATAAAGGGAAGCCAAACACTACTGCAACAACTCAAACATATTTGGGGTATGATTCGGGAGATGAGACCAAGGTCATAGTCACGGGAATTAAAGGTAAAAATTATGAATCTAGTACAAGTTCTTCAGTTCAGTCTTTAGAAGTTGATAATGAAGTTGATGAGATCAAACAAACAAAAATTTTTCACATAAGAGTAATTTCCGAACATACAAAAATTGATACTCTATTTGACAGTGGCTCACAAGTAAATTTGATATCAGAGACAATTGTTAAAAAGTTGGGATTAATCACTAAAACTCATAAGAAACCATATCCTTTAGGATGGATTCATAATTATAATCAGTTGCAAATGAATAGACAATGTGTCCTAAAGTTTTCTATCAATTCACAATTTATAGATGAAGTTGAGTTGGATGTGGTTCCACTAGATATATGTGGTATTGTACTTGGGAGTCCATATCTGTATGATAGAAAGGAAATTTTCTATCATGAAGACAATAAGTATCAATTAACTAAATATGGAAAGGAATATGTTGTAATTTCTCATCAGAATAAATTGAATCTATCACTAATCAACTCAGGGCAAATGAAGAGAATTGTAAATGCTAGTAAACGATATTTGCTAATGGTTGTAGAAGCTAAAGACACTGTCAGAATTGATACTTTCAAAGATTGTGATACAAAGTTGAAAGATGACTTACTTAGAATTTTTCTGACTATGATGATATATTTCAAGTCCCTAAAGGATTACCTCCAAAAAAGCAAGTTGAACATGAGATACAATTGCAGTAGGATGTTCCTCTTCCTAACATTGGAATGTACATGTTATCAGTTTTGGAAAATGCAGAGATAAAGAAACATGTACAAGAGTTGATTGAGCAAGGGGTCATCAGACCAAGTGCTTCTCCATGTGGGTCACCTATCATCCTGGTGCCAAAGATATATGGCACATGGCACATGTGCATGGATTTCCAAGCCTTGAACAAAATCACGGTAAAAATCGTTACCCTCTGCCTCGCATTGATGATTTATTAGATCAATTGAAACATGCGGTTTATGTTACTAAGTTAGACTTAATAAGTGGTTACCATCATATTAGAGTTCTTGAACATGATATATGGAAAACTTCTTTTAAAACAAAGAAGAGATTATTTGAATGGTTGGGGATGCCATTTGGGCTTACTAATGCACCTGCTACTTTTATGCGGGTAATGAACGATGTTTTCAGGCCATTCATTGATGAGTTTGTAATAGTCTACTTAGATGATATTCTTATTTTCAGTAGGACCAGGGAAGAGCATGTCCAACATGTTAGGCAGATACTTTCAATGTTGCAGAGAGAGAAACTTTTTGTAAAGTTCTCAAAATGTGAATTTGGAAAAACATCTCTTGTATATTTGGGTTACATTGTAGGGGGTGGAAATCTTAAGATTGATCCCTCTAAAGTTGAGGGCATTGTAAAGTGACCAAATCTACAAATGTAATTGAAGTAAGAAGCTTCATGGGGGAAACACAGTTTTGGAGGAATTTTATTGCGAACTTCTCTCTAATTTCAACACCTTTGCATGCTTTGACAAGTGTGAAAAAGGGGATTCCAGTGGGGAGGAAGCCAACAAAAGGATTTCGATACTTTGAAAATGAAGATTAGTACAACTCCTATTCTGGCATTTCCAGATCTCCAACAGTCTTTTGAAATTGAAACCAATGCAAGTGACTATGCCATGGGGGTAGTGTTGATGCAACACATGAAGCCCATATGCTATCATTCTGAGACCTTCACTACAACAGTAATTAACTATCCAACCTATGATAAAGAATTGTATGCTTTAGTACAAAGTGTTAAAAAGTGGAAACAATACTTAATGGGCAAAGAAACAATAATACATATTGATCACCAACCATTACAGTATCTACAATCACAAACTAAGATACAACAATCAAGGCATTTTAGATGGATGGGGTTTGTACAACAATTTCATTTGGTTATCAAATATAAAAAGGGCATTCATAATAAATTTGTCGATATGTTATCAAGGCCTCCTAGTACAATTGCTACAATCCTTAAACACAATTCAATTACTCATGAAAGTTACATTGAACAATATGCTGAGGACAAATATTTTAAGGAAGTCTATGCAACTTTAAGTCATGGTAAAAGGGAAGAAGAATTGAATTATCATATTAAAGACAAACTTTTGTATCATTTGGGCAAGTTATGTGTTCCAGAAGGTGAAAGAGTCCATGTAATCAGGGAGGCACATACTTCTCTTATAGAAGGACATTTTGGTGTAGACAAAACAATTGCTCAATTACAAAGGTTTTGTTATTGGCCTCGAATGCATGAAAATGTGTCTATGTAAAAGGATGTACTATGTGTGCAATAAGAAAACCAAGTAATAGAAAGCTAGGATTGTACACTCCACTTCCTATTCCTTCTAGACCATGGGAAAGTGTATCTATGGATTTTGTGGGGGGATTGCCTATGTCTAGAAAAGGTCATGATTACTTGTATGTAGTTGTGGATAGGTTCAGCAAGATGTGTGTTCTTATTCCTTGTAAAAATCAAGTCACAGCTGAACAAACAACACAAATGTTCTTTGAAAATGTATGGGTTCATTTTGGGTTGCCTACTTCAATTGTATCTGATCGAAACTCCAGGTTCATGGGAAAATTTTGGTCAAGCTTGTGGGAACTTATGGACACCAGACTAAGGAAGAGCACAACATTTCATCCACAGAAGGATGGGCAGACAGAGGTGGTGAAAAGAACAATAGTGCATCTACTTCGAGCATATTGCAACAAACATCCTAAGCTTTGAGATGAACATTTGTGTTATGTACAACATGCGTATAATCGAGCCAAACATTCTTCTACTCAGAGATCTCCATTTGAAACCTATTTGGGATACTTGCCAAAATATACTTTGGATTTTGTCTTTGGGAAAGACATTAAAACAGACAGACACAATGATGTGGACAGGGCTACAAAGTTCATTGAACGGATCCAATTGATTCATCAGACGGTACATGAACAGTTGGAGAAAAGCCAAGCCAAGTAGAAGGTGAGGCCTGTATGCATCGAGTTGATCATCAGTTCAAAGAAGGAGATCAAGTTTGGCTATACATCAACAAGGAAAAAATTCAAGGGGAAGTTAAAAAGATAAAACCAATTTGTTATGGTCCTTTCAAAATTTTCGACAAGATTGGTACTAATGCTTTCCAGTTAGATTTGCCTCCATATATGCAAATTTATTCAATTGTAAATGTGGAAAACTTGAGATTGTATGAGCCTCCTATGATCAAGGATCAAAGAGAGAATGTTGAGATTCCTACCATATAATATTTTTCTCCTGAGTATATGAATGAGTTGCAGGAAGACACCATTTTGGACAAAAGAGTTTGTACTTCTCGCAGGGGCGATGTGGAGTATCTTCGAGTGGGATTGAAGGGTACAAATCCAAGTCAGGACAAGTTGATGGAGACCAGAAAAGTGAGGGCACAGTATCCTCACTTATTTACCAACTAATACCAGACTTTTGGTGGTCCAAAATCTTCCAAGTGGGGAGGAATGATCCAGGGGGATCCCTAGGCCCAAAAAATGCTCAAAAATGAAAGTTCTAATAATCAGATTAAACCAATTCCATTGCGTTCAGATCGCCATGCTGATTTCGGCCATATATTTACTTCTTCAAATGGACACCGTATGCGAGAGTTATCGCACTTTGATCAATTTCCCAAACATGCAAAAATTCAACCATCAATAGGCAAAAAGTCAATGATGACATCATCATGATGACATGGCATCGTGACACATGGCAGTTGAACGTACCAGTGACAAGGAAGATCAATAACAGTTGTGGTTCAATCGATGATTGACGAGTGTCATGTTGGTGGACGAGTTAAATGGTGCCATGTGGCTTAGTCATGGGTTGCCACGTGGCACTCCTTCATTTGTTGGTGTCGATAAAAGTTTTAGAATTCTTCGGATTCGACCACATGACCTCTGGTTAAGGGAAGCGCTTTGGGCAGGCTGGGTACCAACCCCCCTGTGGTGTGCCTTGCTAAAACCATGGTGCAAATATAAATTTAATGTGTGCATATGGTATGGGAAGAGGCGAATGGGGGTTGGGGTCTAGCCCTAGCCCATGATCACATTGCTACCATATGACCCATATGTCAACAGTTCTATGCTCCACTCCAGAATAAGTGACAGGTGCGGGGAGCCACAGACTAGCGCACAAACAATGCCGTGGGACTTGGGGCAATTACCAGCAGCGAGGCGCACTGTTCGGGCTCTGGTTACATGGATTTTTGCCAAAGGACCAGGTGTTAGTGGAGTAGGGGCCAACGTGCATCCCCATGGGGGTTGGCACTTGGCCACATGATACCATGTGACTTTGTAAAAGGAGCGCGTGCCCAGGCCAGAGGGGATTATTTTAATTTTTGTAACAGAGTGCCTAATTTGCTATAGTTTTGGCCTAGATTGGGCATTTTTGGAGATTTCTTGGCCATTTGGAGGGGGGATTTGATCCAAAAAACAAGCCAGATATTTGTGGGAAGATCTCTATCTGAGCCTAAAAACTATATAAACCAGACTTATTGAGCTTGAGGGGGACTTTTTATGCAGGGAATGTAAAGAGGAGTTTCAGTTAATGGCCCATTTCTCATGTTTTGAGGGGCATCGAGTCATGTTTTAAGAGGAGATTGTTGAGGCATGTGTGCATATGCACAAGGATGTCTTGTACAATAGATCAAAAGCCTTTTTTTAACAACAAGAGCCATTGTAAAGAGAACTTGAGCATTTTAAAGATCAATAAAGAGGTCCTCCACTTGGAAGTGGGCTCGAAGAAGTAGCCACACATTGGTGAACTCCGTTAACAAGTTCTTGTTGTCTATTTCTCTTTCTTATTGTTGTTATATTCTCTACTTTGCAGCATGGTTTATGATAGTTGAACTCTTTAATCGTCCATTGAGCATCAAGTTAATGTTAATTTGTTAATAATCCCTTTCATTTTTGGATCAGTTTTCTTAGTGACTTGTTGCCAAACGTACACTAAATTCTTTTTATTAATTTACTATTAGGAAAATTATTCCCCGTACACTTGTCACCCGATCCCTTAGTTGCACCAGAAATTCATTTAATTAATTAATTTAAATTGCCAATTTCCTTCACCCACCTAAAGGTGTTCCTAGAAACTCTCCTCGATATCCCTTTATTCCCTCACATTCCCTTAATGACTGACACCTTTCTTAAATCTTAGTTGAGTTCGAAATTGGAAAGTTCACTAGACTAGATTCCCTTCTATGTTCCACATTCCTTTTGTATTTAAGTTTCCCCTTTTTGGTCTAAGTTCTAAATTAGCAAGTTTTGCACATAGCCAACAATTAATCTTTTAATAATTTAATCCTCCATTAATTTTTTTAAATTTTATTTTTACCCCCATATTATTCAGCCCCCTTTATTACTTGCTTAATTAATTTTTAGTTCTCGTGTCCTACTTAGACCTAGGCTTTAAATTCAACTAGGATCAACAAAATTGTTTTTAAGGGAAATTTTATAATTTTTAAACTTTACTCAAGCAACACTTATCTTAAGGCTGATCATGTCAAAATGAGATATTGGTTTCTAGGTACCTAGGTTCATTGACTCACCAGTGTTAAAACCACGACGTGACCTTCAAGACGCACTACGTGCTCCAAGGGTGTCACTCACCTTCATTCAAGTTCCATCTATGCGACGTGCCCTTCAAGACGCACTACGTGCTCAAAGGGTGTCACTCACCTTTTGAATGCTTTTGGTAGATGTCAAACCCTTGGAGTCAATACTCCATTAGGTGATCTTGTGGGAGACTAAGGGTCTCTAAGGAATAAGTATCCTACCTTATTTCACACCCCTTAGAATCTTCATGAGCGACTTTCTCATTCTTCCCTCACAACATCGTGGATCTCTCGAACTAGGTAATCGTTAAACTACAGTTCGAGCCACAGTGGGAGTGCTAGTAGGATGTGGCAGGGCTGCTGCCACACCTCTCCCTTAATATCTCTGGTGGTCGTGCATGACTGGTTTACTCCAAGTGTGAGTCTAATTAGCAAGTTATCGTCAACCTGCATCCATCAATGAAACGTGTCAGCGATTCAAACCAACATCATAATATATCAGTCATATGTCATATATGAAATAACAAAAATACATAAACCATAAACAGTCCACTCCCTGACTTGATCCAGAGTCTAAGGAAGTCCATCGATGCCATCGACATCCTCAATCAGTCCAAATTCCTACACACTCAGGAGAAACCAGTCAACAACACCTATCGATACAAATATAATCGAATAGCATATCATCATATCAACAACATTGTCATAGTCCATAAGTGAAACAGTCAACCATATATGGAACCGGATCACTTGCACGCAAGTGTCCTCAAAGAATAAGTCCAATCAAGTGTGCACAAGAGTAGGATGTTACAAGTGTCACACTACCAAATGTCGCACTTAAGTGTCACAACTATTAAACACCTAAGTGTCGCACCTAAGTGTCGCACTTTACCAAGTGTCATACTTAAGTGTCACAACTTCATCACCATGAATAAGTGTTTGTCATGACCTCTAGATAAGTTGGAAGGGAAATGTATCAATTGGAAGTCTAAATACTACCTTTTTCCTGGATATTTTGGCCTTGTTTGAGCTTCATTTCCCCCCTACCCATATACAAGGAGGGATAAACCTTGATCATTTCTCCCCAAGAGTGTATTAGGGAGAGATAATCTCTTGTTCATCGCTCTGTGCACATTTTTTGGGGGAGATGAAGTAGTTGCAACCATCATGTCTTGATTTGTGAGGTTGTTTCTCAGATATCTCAGTTGGTTAATGGATTGGTTCAAGATTAACTCTATTCAAGGCAAGGCAATCTTGTTAGTTCAGAAAAATACTCACTTGACCATATCCTCTCCTCAAAACTATCCTATGGTTTTGATGCCTCAATGCCTATAAAATGAAGGCCATGCTTGAGTGAAAGGGGGGGGGGGGTGCAAATTCCAAAGTATCATACTTATGATCTTGAGACATTCAAGATAGAGAATTGAGAGAATCATACTTATGATTGTATGAGACCCAAGGGGCTGGAAAGGAGATATTGGAGGAGATGTTGCAATGTTGAGATTGAGATTGTAAGTGCTTCATTGTTATTCTCTTTCCATTAATACATAACTTGGCCTATTCCTCTCATGCCTATGTATTCACTATATGAATTTATATTGTTGTTTAATTCATCATAGATAGATTTGTTTTTGCTTAACAATATAGTGTGGAAGAAGGAGGTGTTGTTTTGTTCCTTACATGACTTTTGTTGCACCTAGGAGCATCGACACGAAGATCAAAGGCTGGAGTAGTAAGGACAATCAACATAGAAAGGTAAGTCATCCATCCTTCTCTTCTCATTCTAATTGTTAAAATAGGTCTAGGGGGGAAGTAGTACACCATTTGTTTTCCTTCTATCTTGGATCAAATATGGGTCTTGATCCAAGGGGGGTTTCACCTGTCCACAAGGGGAACTTTAACACAACATAAAATTGGTGAATTTGCTAGGGAAAGTGCTCTTTAGTCTTTCCTTGGTGTTTTTCTATCTTTTTGAGGATTTCTTGTTACTTGATATTTTTTATTTTTTATGCTTCTTCTTTCATCTCTCCCCTTCCCACATCTTCATTGGGAAGCTCTCTGAGCCAAACACATAACCCTATCTCAGATCTAGGTAAAGTTTGAGTTTTTTCACCACTTTACAGGATTCATCGCCCCCCTATAAGGGAGTAAAAAGTGATGAAACCATGATTATCCCTCCCTATCATTATATTGGGGAGTGGTGAAACCCTAATCATTTCCCTATCTGCATGGTTACATAAGTGATAGTCCTTGATCTGAGTGAATTTGGAGCTTATTTTTCCTCCTTTGTATCAATGCTTTGTCTCAAACCCTTACATTAGAATCATCCATGCTTGATTGTGGCATTTATTGAGTGAAGTTTCGTGATTATCATATGTTTTGTTGCCTCTTTTGAGTTTGCAATTCCTTCAAATTGTGAAATGCACATAACTTCCCTAGGTTAACTTGATCCTTTGGTCCAATCCATATCATCAGTAGTTTGATCCTCATCAATTGTAGTTATTCAAACTTTTGTTACCTTGATTCCAAATCCTTCTAAGTGTTTTACTTAATGTTTGTTGTTGGGATCCTTTTCATTGATTTGGAGGCTACTTATGTTGCATTAAGCCTTGTTTTTTGGTCTCTAATTTTTCTCCTCTTGGGAAAACTCTTTTTATCCCTTGAGTATACTCCTGAGCTCTTTTGGACTTTTTGCAACTTTGCATTGATATTTTATCTTTTCTACTTGAATTTTGAGTTATCATAAACTGGTTTTCCTTTACTTTGCATGTTTGGGTTCTTGTTTGAACAAGTGTTAAAAGTGTCTTTGTGTTTGGATTCTTTCAGCCTAGTTGAGTGCATGTTTTCTTCACCTTCTTTAGCTTTTGGGTTCTTTGCAAGTGTCATTGAGTCCTTTCATTCTGATTGAAAGAGAAAGCAAATAAAAGTCTATTTTGATTTTTCATGTAATTTGAAAATAAGAAAACAAAAGTTTTCATTCTACTTTTATAGGTGGAGTTTTGTGCATTTATTTGTGTTAAGAAGAAAAAGTGTTCTTCTCCTTTCCTCAGATAGAACTCTTCGAAACAAGATCTTTGGATTTCATTATTTCTGCATGGTTTTGGACTCGACTCACAACACCATCAGTTTCACTTATGCCTACCCTATTGACTAACAAACAACCATTAAAACCAACTAGACTTTTTTCTTTGATAGAAAACCAACAAGTCTATGATTTTAGGGCCTTGATAGTAGGGTGGAGAGTTAACTCTTTAAGGCCACATGAACGAAACTATAGAATAATAGAGAGTGTAAAATCCAGTAGTAATAATTAACGCTAGTCAGGAAAGCTCCTCTCACAAAGGAGTCAAACACGAGGTCAAGTGAAGCAATCGGTTGAGATTTCCCTTCTTTCGTTCGCCTAGTGGGACTATTGCAAATTTGGGGATTTGAAGAGTGGAAATTCCTCTGGGTGACACCACTTCTTCTTAGATTTTGGGCTGTGCATTTGTGTCATACCTGTGATAGACGTTCAATCTCAGCTTCAACAAACCGAGAGGGCATTTTCCTATGGACTCTTACTTGCATCTTGGGGGATTGTTGTGTGAAGGTTATCGTAACTGTTGTTCATTTCTTCATTGATGGACTCATCTCCCATCTCTAAAATATACTTACTTCCTTTCTACCTGTCATAAAGGAGTTTTCTTCTTTCTCTTATCTTATAGGGACTTTCATAGTGGTTGATTTTTTATGTTTAGCATAATTTAGGTTGAATCTGCGTCGATCGCGACATTTCCTAAGGTTACCAACCAAGGGACCCCTTTTCACGGGGAACCTTATCATTTTCCTTCTTTTGGAAATGTTGGTCCTCCCTACATTGCTACATTAAATCTTCCTAGTTTCACTATGGGGTTACCATTATGGTTGTTTTCCACTCCTTTGGTCTCGAATTCCCCTGTTGCTCCCCAAGAAATCTCTCCACTGCAATAACATCAACCTCATGTTGAACCTTTTCCTTCTTCACCCATCATGTCTTCTTCCTCGCTTGATGAAATCCTTGAAGTTAGTATTCATGAGGTTAAGACGAAGAAGAAAAGGAATAACAAGAAGAAGAAAAATAAGCAAGGGGGAAATCAACCAACCACTATGGTGAGCATTGATAATGTTAAAAATCTGACCAACATTGGTCGCAAGCCCAAATTCCCTTGTAGGATTAGTAAGGGTGACCACCTTCCTAAACATTTCCCTGGTATTCCCAAGGTCTTAGAAGTGTGGTCCACTGGTTCTCAACAACCCATGTTGCCAGTCACTGCAGGTCATGATGGTGACAACCCATCAACCAATGATCATAAGGTTGGGCGAAAAAGGGTAAAGTTAGGATTCCTTACCAATTATGTGGGGATATGCACCTCACTTACCTTTTCCCTTATATGGATGAAGCTTTGAAATTGTTGGAAGACATTGTTGTTTCCCAATAACAACACCCAACTACTTCCCATGAGTCCTCTCCTAACCAATTGTCGGTTGATGAAGTGGTCGGTCCAATTCAATCCTCGATTAATCCCACTCTTCCTTTGGAGAGTGAAGTGGATACCACTCAGGTTTTTTTTCTCACTTCAGATTCCTCCAGACAAGAGGGCATTTCACTTGTCTCAACAGAACTCCCTCCAAGTACTGAGGTCATTTCCTTTTATTATAATAGTGTGGCGGGGCCTCACCTTCCTTCCTACCTGTCTTTCCAAATCACGGTGCAGTTTTACAATAATATCACGATACATCTCACTATTGTTGATGAAGGAACTTTTGTTATCATTCTATCCTCAACTGTTTGGCAAGATTTAGGTTCCACTGAGCTTGTGTCGGTTACCCATCATATGTTGGCTTTTAATAGAATATCTAGTGAACCTTTAGGGGTCCTTCCTCAACTACCCATCACCTTACGAGGGAAAATTGTTTGTATCTATGTTATGGTAGTCCAAGGCCCTTTGGATTTTAATATACTCCTTAGGCCAGACTATGTTTATAGTATGAAAGTTTTCGTGTCCACACACTTTCGAGTGATGCATTTCCCTCATAATGGAATTGTTATGACCATTGACTAGCTTTTGTTCGTTAGTCCTGATTTGACTTCCGACCATTCGAATTCCCTGAATGTTCCTTATATGAAAGTGGTATCCCCCTCGCCACAGGTTAATTATGTGGTATCATATCCCATGCCTTCAATGTTCGACTTCTTTAAAAATGAAACCAACCTCGAGCACAATTTCATTCTCTATTTCAAGCTCATTTAAAAATTAAACCAACCCCAAGGACAATTTCATTCTCTGTTTCAAGCTAGTTTAAAAATGAAACCAACCCCGATCACAGTTTCATTCTCTATTTCAAGCTCATTTAAAAATGAAACCAACCCCAAGAACAATTTCATTCTCTATTTCAAGATCGTTTAAAAATGAAACCAACCCCATGCACAGTTTCATCCTTTGTTTCAAGCTCGTTTAAAAATGAAACCAACACCGAGCATAGTTCATTCTTTGTTTCAACCTCATTTAAAAATGAAGAAAACACTTCGACCATAGTTCATTCTCTATTTCAAGCTCGTTTAAAAATGAAGCAGAAGCTTCGAGTACAGTTTCATTCTTTGTTGCAATATCGTTAAAAAATAAAACAAATAACCATGAGCTTATTCTTTGTTCTTTCTCGTTCTCATAAATACATGCGAATATATTACCGAGTATAATTTTATCACTTTTTTGGGCTTGTAAAAACTATACGAAAAAAGAACTCTTTGGAGTCTCCTTTAATCTCTTTTCAAACTCTCTAAAAATGAAAAGATTGTTGAGCGAGCTTGTTTCCTTTCACACTCATTAAAACATATGAAAGGGTGTCTATTCGATGTAAATTTAACCCTTTTTCGGACCGAATGGACTAATTATGGAAAAGGAATACTCTAGTCAACCTTGACTAAAAGAGTTCTTCCTTGTATTGTTTTATACTTTTTCAGGCTTAGGAGACTAAATTTACGAAAATGAACAACCCTAGAGTCTTCTTTAATCTCTTTTCAGACTCTCTAAATGTGAAAAGACTGTCGATTTTATCTTCTCTAGACTTGTAAAATTATACATTGAAGGACCCATATGGGATAGAACCCCTCCTTCTTTAGGTTCGTTAAACATGTGACGAGGGACTCATCGAAGATGAGCTATATTGATCATTTGTTATCCTCCTCAAGATCGTTAAAAAACAAATAGG
>ML808130.1:54028-85079 GCA_009831015.1 Picea engelmannii | reverse complement strand
AGGGAAGTGGGTTAAGTTTTGGAAAGCATTATGGCAACTATTTTTTTCTCCCTTGAACATAGCACATGTTCATGTCTTGTCTTACAATTGGGTAATTTGCTTTTCTCTTAGTCATATCGATCCTATGAGTCATCATACTCCTTCATCTCATATGAAGAGTGCCCCAGTTATCGTCGCATTATGTTTTAGTCTATATCTTAGTTGATTCAATGCTACCAATTCATCTGTCGTTCCTCACAATGTTCAAGAGAATTTTTTTCTCAAATCAACCACTTTGCAGTATTACAAACCTTCATCCTCATGCCATTTTGTGCTCATTTGAACTATCATATTACATCACTTTCCTGTGTCAGTTTGGTATTGATTATGGGGGATGCATTATGGTCCTCTTTTGACGAGTATGTTCCTGTCGAATTCAACACATTATCTAGAAATTAGACTTAGAAACCACTTGGTACCTTGGAACTTGCATGCCTCAACGACAAGTCTCCTCGCTTTCGATAGTAGGTTTATATCATTCACATTTGATTGAATGATTTCATGAATGTTCGACTTCAAGTCATTTATTCACATTCGTTGGAATGTACTAGGGTACCTTGGGAGTCATTGTCATCATTGGTGATTTCCCTCGCACTTGCTAATGGTATACATCAATGACTGGTAATCAAGTGCTTTCTACCATGTTCGACATCAACACATCTATTCACATGGCTAGAATCTTACCATTTTGGGATCGAGATGAAGACTATTGACATTATGGTAACTACAAGATGTATTAACCTCCACGTTTAACCCTGACAAGAATAGAATATTTCGGGAAGCAAGAAGAAACCCTAAATCATTGGACATAACCCAAGAAGACAAGTCGACTAAAGGAGATGTTTAATATTGAGTATTTAGCCTCCATAATGGGAATTCGGCCCAAAAATCTAAGGATAAATAGTATAAATACAGGACGCCAGATATGATTTGGTACACACAACTCGCAACTGTAGAAATGTAGAAGTGTGCACTGTAGACACTGGGTAAGTGTGCAAGTTTGGGGAGTAGTTGTAGTCACAACTATTGTAACCTGTATTCTCGGTTTAGGCTTGAACTTTCTATTGGTTATACTTTGGACTTTCTGCCTTGTGTGCTAGCTCTAGAGAGAGGTACGCTATATTGATTGGCTATTACATCTAGGGTTTGCTTCCAGAATCATTCTCTGTCAAGGTTAAGGTGCTCGGGGGTGGCTTCGGCCTATGGTTAGGTGACAATATTGCTATATTGTCTATGGTTAAATGAGCCCATCTATTATTTCTAATAGGTTATGGGCCCACACTATCTTCAGAAAGTCTAACCACTGGAAGATATATTGGGAGGATTTGCTCAGTTACAGTTGTAGTGGCAGTTAGTTTTTGTTGCAACAACGAAATCCTAACCCTCTTGTTGAGGCACCTTAAGTGAAGAGATTGACCTAATTTCTGGATAGCCTAGTGCACCCTAACCCAATGCACCTCCTAGTACTCTCAACAAGCCAAGATGCCAAGTTTGAGTTTTTGGTCAAAATAAAAGGTTGACCAAGTCAAAGTCAAAGCAGTCATGACTTACTCTATGAAGTCAGAAAACAAGTTAGAAGGGGCTTCTAACTTCAAAGCATGGAAGACAAGGATTAAACTCATCCTTGCCAAGAATAAAGTGTTGGATATCGTGAAAGGAAAGATCATGGAACCACAGTTTGAAGAAGGAAAAGAGAAGGAACCTCAGAACATTGCAGTTATGGAGAAGTTCAAAGACAATGAAATCAATTCCATGAGTAACATAGTGGACTCTTTAAAATACCACTTGATACTCTACATCTCTCATCTTGACTCATCTAAGAAGATGTATGATGCCCTAACTAACCTATTCTTAGTTAGAAACATTAGACAAGTAATGAGTCTGAAGAATGAACTCCGTGACATGAAAATAAATGATGATGAAAGCATAACATCATACTTTGTGAGAATCTCTCAGTTAAGAGATCAACTACAAGCTATTGAAGAAATCATTTCAGAGAAGGAACTGGTAAATATAGTACTCAATGGTCTTCCCAAGACATGGGATGCATTTTCCGCAAGCATGAACACAAGGAAGGAGTATCCCACATTTGAAGAACTTTGGACTTGTTGTGCACAAGAAGAATCAAGGATTAATGCAAAAGACAAATCCCAAAAGAAATACAATGATCAAGCTTTCACAACAAAGTTGAAGAATTTCAGGAATATGAAGAAGTTTGGCTCAAGGAAGAAACCAAATCAAGAAAAGGATATGTCAAAAATACAATGCTTCAACTATCGAAAATATGGTCACTACAGGAACCACTGTCCCGAGTCAAAGAAAATGAAGGAAACAAATGAAGCAACAATTGTCGAAGAAAGAGAACCCTAAAAAAAAGTCAAGCAGGATAAAACAAACTTCTTCTTCTAAAGTCAAGGTAACAATATTCTTCAAAGCTCTTGTCTATACAATGTTTACATAGTTCTTGTACATATCATGTATATCTATTTATTAGAAGAAAACATGTTCAAGGAAAAAAATACCTATGGAAGAATAAAAGGATAAGGATTGCTATTATGATGACTACAAGTCAAGCAATACACATGAAAATATGAAGTATGTTTACAATGTTTGGTAACAACTCTTGTGGAAGCTATTATATAAGTAACAAGTGCCAGATAAGACGAAATCATAATCAAACTTGAAGAGACCTAGAAGAAGTCAAAACAGAAAGAAGTCAGCAAACCAAGAGAAAATTAGAAAAAGACTTGTGACACCTTGCAGAAGGCAATAAGGATGCAAACGAAAGCATGGAATCTCTTAGATGGAGGGAGCTGATTACAGAATTCAAAAAGAATAGAATCCATTCATGCATGAAGCAAGGATTAGGAGGGAGCTAATCCTAAATAATACGATCCATTGAGGATTATGAATTATCTATCCATGTTCCTATTGAAAGTAGCAGCCATGAAAAGCAACACGTGTTTAGTTTGACTTTAGAAGAAGTCTTCTTCGAAAAGAAGCCTTAAAATATCCTTGGTTTTCCATCTACATTTATGATCCTATGATGAAAGGAAGAAGTTTGAATCTTCAGGACATGGAATCTATAGAAAACTCCATGGACCCAAGAGCTAAAGAGAAACATGAGGAATAACATGAAGATTCCAAGAGAAAAAGAAAATCCAGAACAACCAGTCATTATACCGAGAATCACATTACTACTAGCTTGGTTTGAACCCACTAGAAGAAATCAAGTAGAATAAATGGAAGTTATGATGAAGAGAAATATATGTAAGAAATTGTGAAAAAGGGTTATGAATGGAAGCATTGCAAGATTCAGAACTAGAGGTTCTTCCAGAAGGAGGAGAGGACTATTGTAACACACCTGACCCCTAAGTATTCTTTTAAGGGGTGGGGCATCATAATTTTGTTTTCCTTAACTCTCTCTAGGTTCCCTTTTCTCCAAAGTGCAGGTCCTTCCAGACCCACGGGCTCTTTCTTGGCCCCTTTGAAGGATTTAAGCAACAGGCGCTAGCTCTCCATTCTACATATGACCTCGGGTTGTGACCCAATGCCTACTCAAAGGGCACTTCGAAACTTTGGGCTCGGGTGTTTCGGCGAGTTCCAAAACACCTCCCCTCGAATCTTCCGGAGTGCCAAGTCTCTGGACTACGTGATCTTATGCCATATGTCCACAGAAAATCGACGGTTCTGATTTACTTCGAGAGTCCGTGCTTCGAGAGTTCCAGAGTCTCCAATGCCACAAACCTCTGGAGCGACAAATCTCTGGAGTGTCAGATCTCTTGACAGACGTCCTGCTTCGACTGATGATCACGATGAACTTCGACGCTTCAGTCTTTGGGAGTTCTCAACCCACACGACATCGCTTTTCCTCGAAGTGGCTATCTTCCAAAGTGAAGGATCTACATACACTTGTCCTATGCTTACAGACGACTCATATGAACTCTGACACTCCGGCTTTCGGGAGTTCTGGCTCCTCCAACTCCACTTTCTTTCAAAGTGACTTTTCTCCAAAGTGGCAGATCTTATGCCACGCGTCTTCCTTCACGTACGACTAATATGACTTCGTGACTCCGACCTTCGGGAGTCCTCGCACCTCCAATATTCAACTCTTCTGGAGTACTATTGCTCCAGAGTGCAGGATCTGGTGACACATGTCCTTACCAACGAGCGGCTCAGATTCATTCTAGCTCCCAACTCTTCGGGAGTTTTCCCAACTCTGCTCTCTGTTTTCTCTGGAGTGTTATACCTCTGGATCTGCTGACACATGCTCTCCTCCGTCAAAGGCCAGGATTTAGTCTTCTCTTCGGGATTTCTTGTCCCACTTGTCTCCGAAGTGGCTATTCTCTGAAGTGACAGATCGCCCGCCAAGCATCCCAAACGACGGATGGTTGAGGTCCTCTCTGTTACTCCGAGATTCAGGGATTTTTGAAGCACCAAGCTTCAATTCCTCCGGAGTGGCTCTCTGCCAGAGTTAATGATATACTAACACGCGTCTCGGTTGATGGATGGTTCATATCTCCTCCGACTCCCTACGACTTCAGGAGTCTTCAACCTTTTACACCTGCTTCCTTCCGGTGTGTTAAACCTCCAGAGTACAGGATCTGTTGCCACTTTTCCTTTATGATGGACAGTCGAGAAGGGTCCCAAAGGATTCTTAGATCCATGGTCCATAATAATTCGTGACTCTGGACTTCGGGAGGTCTTAACGTTACAACACCCCTGTCCTCCTGAAATGGTCAACGCCAGATTGACTACATCGTAGATCCGACGGTTAGGATAGCTCCTGAGAATCCTCAGATCTACGACCCAGATTAACTTCGAGACTTCGAGACTTTGGGGGATTCGACTCTTGTACGACGAATATGCCCAATTCGTCGGACCCGCGAAGTCCGAAGGGCTCAAAGGATTAACATTTGCATCCCTTCTCCAGATCCGATGATCGTGAAGAGCTTCAGCTCCTCCTGAACTAATCTCATCCACTCGTCTTCCAAACGAAAGGACCTTCCCTTTCGAGACTGGAATCTCACTATCCTTCCTGAGCTTTGTCTGCTCTAAAAATACTTAGGCACTTTGCGCTATTTCTCTTGTTCTTAACACTTAGAGGGATCTTCCACACACCCCTTACGCTCATTCATCACTCTAGAACTTAAAGTTTCTCGGTCTCTGCCTGCCTTGCAGAGATCTTGTGCATACATGCACTATCTCTCCTGAGCTTTAACAAACTCCTTCCTCTAAGGAACTCAGAATGACTGGGAGAGTCGACATGTACATGTGAAACTATGCCCAAGGTCGACAAACTCACAGTTCCTTTATTTTAACTTGAGCCACCACAGGGCTCAAGCATGTATGTGTACAAGCTAGATGATTCTTTATTTTCTTAAATACATAATCAGAAATAATTAAAGGGGTACAATATAACCATTAAGCAAACATGCACATCCCTGCAACATTCATAGGATATCCAACCTTAATATACAATTTCCATTCAATTACATAGGATATGAGAATACTTATCTATTATAGGTTGCAGCCAACTAACTGACTATGGGTGTTCGCCTTTCCACCCAACCATAGGCTCAAAGGAATTTATTCTTAGCACTCTGGACACTCCCGTG
The DNA here is from genome assembly GCA_009831015.1 of Picea engelmannii. Taxonomy (NCBI): domain Eukaryota; kingdom Viridiplantae; phylum Streptophyta; class Pinopsida; order Pinales; family Pinaceae; genus Picea; species Picea engelmannii. The sequence continues at coordinate 79,422 of ML808130.1, read as the reverse complement.
CCAAGCCATGATATCACCAGGGAATTTATGCCAATTCTCACATATCATTTCCCTTTCACCACTTCTACGAGGTTTATCAGATGCACCTTTTGTGTCTATGGCACATCATGTAGATCAAAGAATTTCTTCATCTGAAGTATCCATGTGGTTGGGTCATTGCCATCAAACTTCCTCATATCAATCTTAGGAACGTGGTTGGTCTTCAACCCAAAGTTGGAGTTTCTCCATTCTTGATTCATCTTCCTTGTGTCCTCATCATGAATTTCATGGGATACATTTTCACTTTCAGGTGTCCTCTCTATTAGGAAAATTTTCAATCCTTCCATGACCTCCCTTTTTAAACCATCCATCATCCCTTGTAGTTCATCTTTTGTCATTGTCTTCTTTTGTAAATAATTTATGTCCCTACACATTTCTTTACCTTCATCAAGAGTCCAAGTAGGAATGTCTAGAGGCTTATTTGGTGTAGAAGTTCCCTTTTTTGGTGGCATGTTGGCCAAGCATCACTTTTAAACCTTGATTTTGAGGTGGTTCTTCTAGACAATCTTTCTTCTACTGTATCTCCAAAATTTCGGCTCTTATGGGTATGAATTTTTTTTTTTTTGTAGTTCTTTGATATTTCTTCTTTGCAATGCCATAGGTCTGATCAAAATTGGATCTGCCAAGTGGAATTTATGGTAACTTCCCCACATCTTACTGATTTTTGGCCTTTCCAGGAGATCTCGTTTGTATAGTGTGCCCCTCACAAAATAATTGATATAAAATTCTGAAAATTGTACCATAAATACTACAGACTGTCCAATATCCAATGCAACTAGTCTCACTCAATTTGGATACTCTAGGAATAATGTATCATTGTTTTACCCAGAACACCTACTTGAGACTAGTCAATAGGACTAGTCAGATACCCTATATTCCATAAGGTGTATCTACAAATGTAAGATGACCCCAAAGATTAATTTTTTATCACAAATACTTAACTAATTTATGTGAATATCCTGTATATTTCAAGGTCTGAAACGTTACAGAAACAATTTTGTAGCAAAAATTCTGCGATGGCTCACTTCAGGATGATTCCAGAACCCTATCTTATATAGGTTGTATCTCCGAAAGTATAAGGCCTCTGGAGCTGAAATTTGAACCCAACGTACCTTGCTCCGTCTACTAAATATCCTCCAAGGGGTTCCTTCTGAAACGTCGTAGAAAAAAAATTATAGCAAAAATTCCAAGGTGTCTCAGAAGTAGCAACGAAACCCCAAGACCTTGAGCTCTGATACCATATGTTAAGAACCAAATATCAATATAGCATAGAAAAACCTCAGAATAAGTACTCAACACCTTGAAAAAGAGAGAAATTCAGATAATAAGACTCTTCGAGGGAGAAACCTCCTTATACACCACTTAAATGTCAAAATACAAGCTGATTCCAAATGAAAATGTCTCATTGGTATATATAGGAGACTAGGAGGTACAATTAAAACTAATGGACCCAAGCTAACATAAATAAAATAACATTACTAATGTAATATGCTCCAATTAAGGGGTAATGTGCCACTATTTAGGGCTTAACATATATATTAACATTTGATGGTACAAGTAAGGGTTGATAACCCATCATTCCCAATTACATTTGAAGGCGCAAGTAATGTCTAATTACTAAATCCATTATGTGAAGCCATAAGAGAAGGCGCCAGGTAAAATTATTCACATTAACGTGTAGACGAAAAACAATCAATTATTAACTGGATCATTCATCAATAGAGAATAATTACTGCGCAAGAGCATTTATCCTTCGTCGTGGAACAACAATCCCAGCGCTTGCCACACATCAATGTCATGCATTAAGGCCCACTTAATTGATGTGCTAAACAAAATTGTGCATGGTCGGGCAAATGACAACATCATAACTTGTCAGGGATTATTCTAATAAAGGTGAAGTGCCAACAAAAAGGGTGAAAAGGGTGGATTGACCAAGGACCTCTTAGTATAAAAAATAATAAGGTAAGTACATGATATCAAGGTGGTGGAAGGAGGTAGGACCGTACATACATGGTACCAAATTGAATAATATGGAAGTCCTTTATTAAATGGGAAATTCCATCCCATAGTTCCTTGAAATTAATTAAATGTGTGTATGATTATACAAAAAGGAGCTCAACACCTTTAATTCGGCATCACTCAATCGCACCAAAAATTACTTCCAAGGAGAAATTAAACCTCTAAAGATCAACATGTAGGTCGACCCACTGCGCATCTAAGGAACACAATAAGAAACAAAACTCAGATTTCTATTTCATGGCATGAGAGCTCTCATGCCACAATTACAACTTCGTAGGTGGCTTGCCATGGGCACTGTCTTCACTGCAAACTATACCTATTGACAGGCCAACAATCAACCCAACACACTGCATCGGATCGACTTAACAAAAACTGGCGAGCCCCAACAACACTAAGGGTAATCGTCAATGGCATTGTTGTTCATACAAACAGTGGCCAGCAAAGAACAGACAGGCCGAGAGCCGAGCCCAAAATCTCTAGAAACAAACAAAACCCAAAAGACTAATCGAACCTCCCATAATACACATCCAGCTTGGAGATTCGAATTTAAGCAGAGGCCAAGCTTCTACACTTATTTTGATGCTCGGAAATGAAAAAGACAAGGGCAGTGACCAACAATCAGCTCGGATTCGAGGGATAAAATTAAAATACGCAGTGATTAAGGAAGGTGGGATATAATGGACGATCAACGCTGTGTCCAAGCAAAATGTCGAGGGTGACATATTAACCATAGGTGTTCGCGGTGCAAAGGGAGTTGCGCTCAGGAGAACGCCAAGGATAATGGCATAGCGTCAGATTAATCAACAGTTTCAAGGTATTGGGGGAAATTGAAATAAAAACTCAAGCAACAATAATTCACACAGACCTAGAAATTTTAATAGATAGGGGAAGGGTATCAAGGGGGAAACAGAAGGACTCCAGCGAGGTAGTGAGTTTACACCAGCAATCATGACCATATATTCTTCAAAACCAACCGAACAATTTTTATTTTGGAACAACAATCTCAACTGAATTTACCCACTACTCAGCCAGGAATACAATACAATATTCATCAATCGATATTTGTATACAGAAAAATTTAACTAATTTACAATGCAAATTTACACACGCGTACCGTCATCGAAGACGAAGATCCTGAAGTCATTGTCCTGCGCTTACGCTTCATCCAAATCCTGCTTGCTAATCGTTGAGACCTCACTATTACCTCCCAGCCAACGCTAGGAGTACTCTTCTTCCCCCCGAGCCCTCCAATCCACAAAGGAGCCACACACACAAACTAGAGAAAGCTAGTTTCCAGCTCACCTTGCAAGGTCGAGCTACCACTCTATAATCGAGATGGGCATCCCAACTCCCACAAGAAAAAATAATCAAGAAAAATATCAGCAGCGTAACCTTACACCTACCAGATGTGATCCATTCTTCTCTTCTGCCATTTATTTTATAGATTTTTTTATCCATGAGGATCCCCAAGCCCATAAAATGCTCAAAAATGAAAGTTCTTAGAATCAGATGAAACCAATTCCATTGCATCCGACTCATCGTGTTAATTTCGGCCATATATTTACTTCTTCAAATGGACACCGTATGCGAGAGTTATCGCACTCTGGTCGATTTCCTAAACAGGGAAAAAGTCAACCGTCAATAGGAAAAAAGTCAACGCTGACGTCAGCATAACATCATGATGGCGTGGCATCGTGACACATGGAATATGACCATACTAGTGATGTGGTAGAGCAGTGGCAATTGTGGTCCAATCGGCGATTGACAAGTGTCATGTTGGTAGACGAGTTAAAACAGTGCCACGTGACCCAGTGATGGGTTGCCACGTGGCACCCCATCATTTGTTGGCTGTGATAAAATTTTTGGACTTCTCCGGATTCGATTGCATGACCTTTGATTAGGGGAAGCGCTTTGGGCAGGTCGAGTACTAACCCGCCTGCGGTGTGCCTTGTTAAGACCATGGCACAAATATATATTTAATGTGTGCATATGATATGGGCGGAGGCGAAAGGGGGCTAGGGTCTATCCCTAGCCCGCGATCACATTGCTACCATACCACCCATATGTCAATAGTTCGGAGTTCCACTCCAGAATAAGTGATGGGTGCAGGGAGCCACGAACTAGCGCGCAAACAATGCCATTGAACTCGGGGCGATGACCAACGACCAGGCGCATCATTCGAGCTCTGGTTACATGGATTTTCGCCAAAGGACCGGGTGTTAGCAGAGTAGGGGCCAGCGTGCAACCCCTTGGGGGCTGGCGCTTGGCCACATGATACCATGTGATTGTGTAAAAGGAGCGTGCGCCCAGGCCACATGATACCATGTGATTGTGTAAAAGGAGCGTGCGCCCAGGCCATAGGGGCTTATTTTAATTTTTGTAATAGAGTGCCTAATTTCCTATAGTTTTGGCCTAGATTGGGCATTTTTGGAGATTTCTTGGCCATTTGGAGGGGGATTTGATCCCAAAAAGAGGCCATATATTTGTGGGAAGTTGGGATTCTTTATCTGAGCCCAAAAACTATATAAATCAAGCTTATTGAGCTTGAGGGGGACTTTTTTATGCAGGGAATGTAAAGAGGAGTTTGAGTTAATGGCCCATTTCCCATGTTTTGAGGGGCATTGAGTCATGTTTTGAGAGGAGATTGTTGAGACATGTGTGCATCTGCACAAGGAGGTCTTGTACAAAAGATTAGAAACATGTTTGTAACAACAAGAGTCATTGTAAAGAGAATTTTGAGCATTTTAAAGATCAATAAAGAGGTCCTCCACTTGGAAGCGGGCCCGGAGACGTAGCCACACATTGGTGAACTTCGTCAACAAGTTCTTGTTGTCCATTTCTCTTTATTATTGTTGTTATATTCTCTACTTTGCAGCATGGTTTATGATATTCTAACTCTTTAATCATCCATTGAGCATCAAGTTAATGTTAATTTGTTAATAATCCCTTTCATTTTTGGATCAAGTATTTTGGTATCAGAGCTTTTGGTTGTTTTGGAAGGTTTAACGAGTGCAGCAATTGAATACTCACAAGATCCAAATCTCAGAGAGGAGAATGATCATTGGTTGAATTCATTTCTGAGATAGAACGAGTTTTGAGGAAGAAAAGAATGGCTTCAGAAGGAGAAGCTTCTCCACGAACTAAAAAGTTCGAAGAAGCATTTTTCTCTATGTCAGAAATGGTCAAAGTGTTATATGATGATTTCTTGGAGAGAAAGAAACCTATTCTAGGAGAACCTTTTATGAAGGAGAAAAGTGAAGGGAAAGGAGAATCTTCAAAGCCTCCTCCTTCACCACCTTCTTCTCCTTCTTTTTCAAGTTCTACTTCAAATGCTAGTTCTCATTCTACTACACATACTATACAAAAGCAAACACATAAGCATAACTCTGACATGCCTTTGTTAAAGATTGATGTTAAGTTTGAGTTGCCTTTGTATGATGAGGAACTAAATGCGGAAAAGTTAGATAATTGGATAAGACAAATTGAAGTTTATTGCAAGATACAGAAAATGATAGATGAGGAGAATATGATCCAGCTTGCTAGTCTCAATATGGGAGGAACCACCCTTATGTGGTGGGAAAACAGGACTAAACCGGATCTTAAAAAGTTCGGTAAGACTCTCTCTTCATGGATTGATTTTACATCTGCATTATGAAAGCAATTTTATCCTCTAGCTTATATGCAACAAGTTATTATGTCATGGCAGAATTTTAGATAGTTAAAAGGACAAATTGTTCAAAGTTATACACAGGAGTTTCGAAAAAGAGCTTTATTGTTGGGAATACCATTGGATACTCAAGAGACATTGCTTAAGTACATAGGCGGTTTGCATAGTTATTTACGACATACCATTCTTATGTTTAATCCAAATATTTTAGATGAGGTATGCGTGCAAGCGACTCATCTTGAATCTAGAGGCAAGAATGTAAATGTTGATTTTGTAAAACCATTTAAACCTACTGAAGGGAAATTCAAAGGCAAGGGTAAAGATAAATTCAAAGGGAAGAAAACTAATACAGTGAAGAAGGAAAAACCTACATGCACTCATTGTAAGAAATAAGGCCACAGTGAAGATAGTTGTTGGATCCTTCACCCAGAATTGAAACCAGCAAAGTTCGGAAATAAAGGGAAGCCAAACACTACTGCAACAACTCAAACAGATTTGGGGTCTAATTCGGGAGATGAGACCAAGGTCATAGTCACGGGAATTAAAGGTAAAAATTATGAATCTAGTACAAGTTCTTCAGTTCAGTCTTTAAAAGTTGATAATGAAGTTGATGAGGTCAAACGAACAAAAAAATTTCACATAAGAGTAATTTCCAAACATACAAAAATTGACATTCTATTTGACAGTGGCTCACAAGTAAATTTGATATCAGAGACAATTGTTAAAAAGTTGGGATTAATCACTAAAACACATAAGAAACCATATCCTTTAGGATGGATTCATAATGATAATCAGTTGCAAGTGATTAGACAATGTGTCCTAAAGTTTGCTATCAATTCACAATTTATAGATGAGGTTGAGTTGGATGTGGTTCCACTAGATATATGTGGTATTGTACTTGGGAGTCCATATCTGTATGATAGAAAGGAAATTTTCTATCGTGAAGACAATAAGTATCAATTAACTAAATATGGAAAGGAATATGTTGTAAGTTCTCATCAGAATAAATTGAATTTATCACTAATCAACTCAGGGCAAATGAAGAGAATTGTAAATGCCAGTAAAAGATATTTGCTAATGGTTGTAGAAGCTAAAGACACTGTCGGAATTAATACTTTCAAAGATTGTGATACAAAGTTGAAAAATGACTTAGTTAGAATTTTTTCTGACTATGATGATATATTTCAAGTCGCTAAAGGATTACCTCCAAAAAGGCAAGTTGAACATGAGATACAATTGCAGCAGGATGTTCCTCTTCCTAACATTGGAATGTACATGTTATCAGTTTTGGAAAATGCAGAGATAAAGAAACATGTACAAGAGTTGATTGAGCAAGGGGTCATCAGACCAAGTGCTTCTCCAAGTGGGTCACCTATCATCCTGGTGCCAAAGAAAGATGGCACATGGCGCATGTGCGTGGATTTCCGAGCCTTGAACAAAATCACGGTAAAAATCGTTACCCTCTGCCTCACATTGATGATTTATTAGATCAATTGAAACATGCGGTTTATTTTACTAAGTTAGACTTAATAAGTGGTTACCATCAAATCAGAGTTGTTGAACAAGATATATGGAAAACTTCTTTTAAAACAAAGAAGGGATTATTTGAATGGTTAGTGATGCCATTTGGGCTTACTAATGCACCTGCTACTTTTATGCGGGTAATGAATGATGTTTTCAGGGCATTCATTGATGAGTTTGTAATAGTCTACTTATATGATATTCTTATTTTCAATAGGACCAGGGAAGAGCATGTCCAACATGTTAGGCAGATACTTTCAATGTTGCAGAGAGAGAAACTTTTTGTAAAGTTGTCAAAATGTGAATTTGGAAAAACATCTCTTGTATATTTGGGTTACATTATAGGGGGTGGAAATCTTAAGATTGATCCCTCTAAAGTTGAGGTCATTGTAAAGTGACCAAAGCCTACAAATGTAACTGAAGTAAGAAGCTTTATGGGGGAAACACAGTATTGGAGGAAGTTTATTGCAAACTTCTCTCTAATTTCAACACCTTTGCATGCTTTGACAAGTGTGAAAAAGGGGATTCCAGTGGGGAGGAAGCCAACAATAGGATTTTGATACTTTGAAAATGAAGATTAGTACAACTCATGTTTTGACATTTTCAGATCTCCAACAGTCTTTTGAAATTGAAACCGATGCAAGTGACTATGCCATGGGGGCAGTGTTGATGCAGCACATGAAGCCCATATGCTATCATTCGGAGACCTTCACTACAACAGTAATTAACTATCCAACCTATGATAAAGAATTGTATGCTTTAGTACAAAGTGTTAAAAAGTGGAAACAATACTTAATGGGCAAAGAAACAATAATACATATTGATCACCAACCATTACAGTATCTACAATCACAAACTAAGATACAACAATCAAGGCATTTTAGATGGATGGGGTTTTTACAACAATTTCATTTGGTTATCAAATATAAAAAGGGCATTCATAATAAATTTGTTGATATGTTATCAAGGCCTCCTAGTACAATTGCTACAATCCTTAAGCATAATTCAATTACTCATGAAAGTTACATTGAACAATATGCTGAGGACAAATATTTTAAGGAAGTCTATGCAACTTTAAGTCATGGTAAAAGGGAAGAAGAATTAAATTATCATATTAAAGACAAACTTTTGTATCATTTGGGCAAGTTATGTGTTCTAGAAGGTGAAAGAGTCCATGTAATCAGGGAGACACATACTTCTCTTATAGCAGGACATTTTGGTGTAGACAAAACAATTGCTCAATTACAAAGGTTTTGTTATTGGCCTCGAATGCATGAAAATGTGTCTAAGTATGTAAAAGGATGTACTATGTGTGCAATAAGAAAACCAAGTAATAGAAATCTAGGATTGTACACTCCACTTCCTATTCCTTCTAGACCATGGGAAAGTGTATCTATGGATTTTGTGGGGGGATTGCCTATGTCTAGAAAAGGTCATGATTACTTGTATGTAGTTGTGGATAGGTTCAACAAGATGTGTGTTCTTATTCCTTGTAAAAATCAAGTCACACCTGAACAAACAACACAAATGTTCTTTGAAAATGTATGGGTTCATTTTGGGTTGCCTACTTCAATTGTATCTGATCGAGACTCCATGTTCATGGGAAAATTTTGGTCAAGCTTGTGGGAACTTATGGACACCAGACTAAGGAAGGGCACAACATTTCATCCACAGAAGGATGGGTAGACGGAGGTGGTGAAAAGAACAATAGTGCATCTACTTCGGGCATATTGCAACAAACATCCTAAGCTTTGGGATGAACATTTGTGTTATGTACAACATGCATATAATTGAGCCAAACATTCTTCTACTAAGAGATCTCCATTTGAAACCTGTTTGGGATACTTGCCAAAATCTCCTTTGGATTTTGTCTTTGGGAAAGACATTGCAACAGACAGACATAGTGATGTGGACAAGGCTACAAAGTTCATTGAACGGATCCAGTTGATTCATCAGACGATACATGAACAGTTGGAGAAAATCCAAGCCAAGTAGAAGGTGAGGCATGTATGCATCGATTTGATCATCAGTTCAAAGCAGGAGATCAAGTCTAGATATACATCAACAAGGAAAGAATTCAAGGGGAAGTTAAAAAGATAAAACCAATTTGTTATGGTCTTTTCAAAATTTTAGACAAGATCAGTACTAATGCTTTTCGGTTAGATTTGCCTCCATATATGCAAATTTATTCAGTTGTAAATGTGGAAAACTTGAGATTGTATGAGCCTCCTATGATCGAGGATCAAGGAGAGAATGTTGAGATTCCTACCATAGAATATTTTTCTCCTGAATATATGAATGAGTTGCAGGAAGACACCATTTTGGACAAAAGAGTCTGTACTTCTCGCAGGGGCGATGTGGAGTATCTTCAAGGCGGATTGAAGGGTACAAATCCAAGTCAGGCCAAGTTGATGGAGACCGGAAAAGTGAGGGCACAGTATCCTCACTTATTTACTAACTAATACCAAACTTTTGGTGGTCCAAAATCTTCCAAGTGGGGAGGAATGATCCAGGAGGGTCCCCAGGCCCAGAAAATGCTCAAAAATAAAAGTTCTCGGAATCATATTAAACTAATTCCATTGCGTTCGAATCACCACATTGATTCCGACCATATATTTACTTCTTCAAACGGACACCATATGCGAGAGTTATTGCACTCTGATCAATTTCCCAAACATGCAAAATTTCAACCGTCAACAGGCAAAAAGTCAACGCTGACATCATGCTGACATGGCATCGTGACACATGAAAGTTGACCATACCAGTGACAAGGCAGATGAGTGACAGTTGTGGTCCAATCGTTGATTGACAAGTGTCATGTTGGTGGACGAGTTAAATGGTGCCACATGGCCCAGTCATGGGTTGCCACATGGCACCCCATCATTTGTTGGTTGTGATAAAAGTTTTAGAATTCTTCGGATTCAACCACATGACCTCTGGTTAGGGGAAGCGCTTTGGGCAGGCCAGGTACCAACCCACCTGTGGTGTGCCTTGCTAAAACCATGGTGCAAATATATATTTAATCTGTGCATATGGTATGGGCAGAGGCAAATGGGGGTTGGGGTCTAGCCCTAGCTCGTGATCACATTGCTACCATACGACCCATATGTCAACAGTTCGACGCTCCACTCCAGAACAAGTGACGGGTGCGGGGAGCCACAGACTAGCACACAAACAATGCCATGGGACTCGGGGCGGTGACCAACAACCAGGTGCACCGTTCGAGCTCTGGTTACATGGTTTTTTGCCAAAGGACCAGGTGTTAGTGGAGTAGGGGCCAATGCGTAGCCCCTTGGGGGTTGGCGCTTGGCCACATGATACCATGTGACTGTGTAAAAGGAGTGCGCACCTAGGCCAGAGGGGATTATTTTAATTTTTGTAACAGAGTGCCTAATTTCCTATAGTTTTGGCCCATATTGGGCATTTTTGGAGATTTCTTGGCCATTTGGAGGGGGATTTGATCCAAAAAACAGGCCAGATATTTGTGGGAAGATCTCTATCTAAGCCTAAAAACTATATAAACCAGACTTATTGAGCTTGAGGGGGACTTTTTATGCAGGGAATGTAAAGAGGAGTTTGAGTTAATGGCCCATTTCTCATGTTTTGAGGGGCATCGAGTCATGTTTTAAGAGGATATTGTTGAGGCATGTGTGCATATGCACAAGGATGTCTTGTACAACAAATCAAAAGCCTTTTTTAACAGCAAGATCCATTGTAAAGAGAACTTGAAAATTTTAAAGATCAATAAAGAGGTCATCCACTTGGAAGCGGGCCCGGAGAAGTAGCCACACATTGGTGAACTCCGTTAACAAGTTCTTGTTGTCTATTTCTCTTTCTTATTGTTGTTATATTCTCTACTTTGCAGCATGGTTTATGATCGCTGAACTCTTTAATCATCCATTGAGCATCAAGTTAATGTTAATTTTTTAATAATCTCTTTCATTTTTGGATCAGTTTTCTTAGTGACTTGTTTCCAAATGCACACTAAATTCTTTTTATTAATTTACTATTAGGAAAATTATTTCCTGTACACTTGTCACCCGATCCCTTAGTTGCACCAGAAATTCATTTAATTAATTAATTTAAATTGTCAATTTCCTTCACCCACCTAAAAGTGTTCCTAGAAACGCTCCTCGATATCCCTTTATTCCCTCACATTCCCTTAATGACTGACGCCTTTCTTAAATCTTAGTTGAGTTCGAAATTGGAAAGTTCACTAGACTAGTTTCCCTTCTATGTTCCACATTCCTTTTGTATTTAAGTTTCCCCTTTTTGGTCTAAGTTCTAAATTAGCAAGTTTTTCACATAGCCAACAATTAATCTTTTAATAATTTAATCCTCCATTAATTTTTTTTAATTTTATTTTTACCCCCATATTCTTCATCCCCCTTTATTACTTGCTTAATTAATTTTTAGTTCTCATGTCCTACTTAGACCTAGGCTTTAAATTCAACTAGTCTCAACAAAATTGTTTTTAAGGGAAATTTTATCATTTTTAAACTTTACTCAAGCAACACTTATCTTAAGGCTGACCAGGTCAAAATGAGATATTAGTTTCTAGGTACCTAGGTTCATTGACTCACCAGTGTTAAAACCGTGACGTTCCCTTCAAGACGCACTACGTGCTCCAAGAGTGTCACCCACCTTCATTCAAGTTCCATCTATGCGTCGTGCCCTTCAAGACGCACTACATGCTCAAAGGGTGTCACTCGCCTTTTGATTGATTTTGGTAGATGTCAAACCCTTGGAGTCAATACTCCATTAGGTGATCTTGTGGGAGACTAAGGGTCTCTAAGGAATAAGTACCCTGCCTTATTTTGTACCCCTTAGAATCTTCATGAGAGACTTTCTCATTCTTCCCTCACGACATCATGTATCTCTTGAACTAGGTAATCGTTAACCTACAGTTCGAGCCATGGTGGGAGTGCTAGTAGGATGTGGCAGGTCTGCTGCCACACCTCTCCCTCAATATCTCTGGTGGTCGTGCGTGACCGGTTTACTCCAAGTGTGAGTCTAATTAGCAAGTTATCGTCAGCCTGCATCCATCAATGAAACATGTCAACGATTCAAACCAACATCATAATATACCAGCCATATGTCACATATGCAATAACAAAAATACATAAACCATAAAAAGTCCACTCCCTGACTCGATCCAGATTCCAAGGAGGTCCATCAATGCCATCGACATCCTCAATTAGTCCAAAGTCCTACACACTCAGGAGAAACCGGTCAACAAAACCTATCGATAGAAATATAATCGAATAGCATATCATCATATCGACAACATCGTCATAGTCCATAAGCGAAACAGTCAACCATATATGGAACCGGATCACTTGCACGCAAGTGTCCTCAAAGAATAAGTCCAATCAAGTGTGCACAAGAGCAAGATGTTACAAGTGTCACACTACCAAATGCCACACTTAAGTGTCACAACTATTAAACACCTAAGTGTCACACCTAAGTGTCAAACTTAAGTGTCGTACTTAAGTGTCACAACTTCATCACCATGAATAAGTGTTTGCCATGACCTCTAGATAAGTTGGAAGGGAAACGTATCAGCTGGAGGTCTAAATACTACCTTTTTCCTTGATATTTTGGCCTTGTTTGAGCTTCATCGCCCCCCTACCCATATACAAGGAGGGATAAACCGTGATCATTTCTCCCCAAGAGTGTATTAGGGAGAGATAATCTCTTTTTCATCACTCTGTGCACATTTTTGGGGGGCGATGAAGTAGTTGCAAACATCCTACCTTGATTTGTGAGGTTGTTTCTCAGCTATCTCAGTTGGTTAATGGATTGGTTCAAGCTTAACTCTATTATAGGCAAGGCAATCTTGTTAGTTCAAAAAAATACTCACTTGACCATATCCTCTCCTCAAAACTATCCTATGGTTTTGATGCCTCAATGCCTATAAAATGAAGGCCATGCTTGAGTGAAAGGAGGGGGGGAGAATCATACTTATGATTGTATGAGACCCAAGGGGCTGGAAATGAGAGCTTGGAGGAGATGTTGCAATGTTGAGATTGAGATTGTAAGTGCTTCATTGTTATCCTCTTTCCATTAATACATAACTTGGCCTATTCCTCGCATGCCTATGTGTTCACTATATGAATTTATATTGTTGTTTAATTCATCATAGATAGATCTATTTCTGCTTAACAATACAGTGTGGAAGAAGGAGGTGTTGTTTTGTTCCTTACATGACTTTTGTTGCACCTAGGAGCATCGACATGAAGATCAAAGGCTGGAGTAGTAAGGATAATCAACATAGAAAGGTAAGTCATCCATCCTTCTCTTCTCATTCTAATTGTTAAAATAGGTCTAGGGGGGAAGTAGTACACCATTTGTCTTCCTTCTGTCTTGGATCAAATATGGGTCTTGATCCAAGGGGGGTTTCACCTGTCCGCAAGGGGAACTTTAACACAACATAAAATTAGTGAATTTGCTGGGGAAAGTTCTCTTTAGTATTTCCTTGGTGTTTTTCTATCTTTTTGAGGATTTCTTGTTACTTGATATTTTTTATTTTTTATGCTTCTTCTTTCATCTCTCCCCTTCCCACATCTTCATTGGGAAGCTCTCTAAGCCAAACACATAACCCTATCTAAGATCTAGATAAAGTTTGAGTTTTTTCACCACCTTACAGGATTCATTGCCCCCCTATAAGGGAGTAAAAAGTGATGAAACCTTGATTATCCCTCCCTGTCATTATATTGGGGAGCAGTGAAACCCTAATCATTTCCTTATCTGCATGGTTACAGGAGCGATAGTCCTTGATTTGAGTGAATTTGGAGCTTATTTTTCCTCCTTTGTATCAAAGCTTTGTCTCAAACCCTTACATTAGAATCATCCATGCTTGATTGTGGCCTTTATTGAGTGAAGTTTTGTGATTATCATATATGTTTTGTTGCCTCTTTTGAGTTTGCAATTCCTTCAAATTGTGAAATGCACATAACTTCCCTAGGTTAACTTGATCCTTTGGTCCAATCCATATCATCAGTAGTTTGATCCTCATCAATTGTAGTTATTCAAACTTTTGTTACCTTGATTCCAAATCCTTCTAAGTGTTTTACTTAATGTTTGTTGTTGGGATCCTTTTCATTGATTTGGAGGCTACTTATGTTGCATTAAGCCTTGTTTTTTGGTCTCTAATTTTTCTCCTCTTGGGAAAACTCTTTTTATCCCTTGAGTATACTCCTGAGCTCTTTTGGACTTTTTGCAACTTTGCATTGATATTTTATCTTTTCTACTTGAATTTTGAGTTATCATAAACTGGTTTTCCTTTACTTTGCATGTTTGGGTTCTTGTTTGAACAAGTGTTAAAAGTGTCTTTGTGTTTGGATTCTTTCAGCCTAGTTGAGTGCATGTTTTCTTCACCTTCTTTAGCTTTTGGGTTCTTTGCAAGTGTCATTGAGTCCTTTCATTCTGATTGAAAGAGAAAGCAAATAAAAGTCTATTTTGATTTTTCATGTAATTTGAAAATAAGAAAACAAAAGTTTTCATTCTACTTTTATAGGTGGAGTTTTGTGCATTTATTTGTGTTAAGAAGAAAAAGTGTTCTTCTCCTTTCCTCAGATAGAACTCTTCGAAACAAGATCTTTGGATTTCATTATTTCTGCATGGTTTTGGACTCGACTCACAACACCATCAGTTTCACTTATGCCTACCCTATTGACTAACAAACAACCATTAAAACCAACTAGACTTTTTTCTTTGATAGAAAACCAACAAGTCTATGATTTTAGGGCCTTGATAGTAGGGTGGAGAGTTAACTCTTTAAGGCCACATGAACGAAACTATAGAATAATAGAGAGTGTAAAATCCAGTAGTAATAATTAACGCTAGTCAGGAAAGCTCCTCTCACAAAGGAGTCAAACACGAGGTCAAGTGAAGCAATCGGTTGAGATTTCCCTTCTTTCGTTCGCCTAGTGGGACTATTGCAAATTTGGGGATTTGAAGAGTGGAAATTCCTCTGGGTGACACCACTTCTTCTTAGATTTTGGGCTGTGCATTTGTGTCATACCTGTGATAGACGTTCAATCTCAGCTTCAACAAACCGAGAGGGCATTTTCCTATGGACTCTTACTTGCATCTTGGGGGATTGTTGTGTGAAGGTTATCGTAACTGTTGTTCATTTCTTCATTGATGGACTCATCTCCCATCTCTAAAATATACTTACTTCCTTTCTACCTGTCATAAAGGAGTTTTCTTCTTTCTCTTATCTTATAGGGACTTTCATAGTGGTTGATTTTTTATGTTTAGCATAATTTAGGTTGAATCTGCGTCGATCGCGACATTTCCTAAGGTTACCAACCAAGGGACCCCTTTTCACGGGGAACCTTATCATTTTCCTTCTTTTGGAAATGTTGGTCCTCCCTACATTGCTACATTAAATCTTCCTAGTTTCACTATGGGGTTACCATTATGGTTGTTTTCCACTCCTTTGGTCTCGAATTCCCCTGTTGCTCCCCAAGAAATCTCTCCACTGCAATAACATCAACCTCATGTTGAACCTTTTCCTTCTTCACCCATCATGTCTTCTTCCTCGCTTGATGAAATCCTTGAAGTTAGTATTCATGAGGTTAAGACGAAGAAGAAAAGGAATAACAAGAAGAAGAAAAATAAGCAAGGGGGAAATCAACCAACCACTATGGTGAGCATTGATAATGTTAAAAATCTGACCAACATTGGTCGCAAGCCCAAATTCCCTTGTAGGATTAGTAAGGGTGACCACCTTCCTAAACATTTCCCTGGTATTCCCAAGGTCTTAGAAGTGTGGTCCACTGGTTCTCAACAACCCATGTTGCCAGTCACTGCAGGTCATGATGGTGACAACCCATCAACCAATGATCATAAGGTTGGGCGAAAAAGGGTAAAGTTAGGATTCCTTACCAATTATGTGGGGATATGCACCTCACTTACCTTTTCCCTTATATGGATGAAGCTTTGAAATTGTTGGAAGACATTGTTGTTTCCCAATAACAACACCCAACTACTTCCCATGAGTCCTCTCCTAACCAATTGTCGGTTGATGAAGTGGTCGGTCCAATTCAATCCTCGATTAATCCCACTCTTCCTTTGGAGAGTGAAGTGGATACCACTCAGGTTTTTTTTCTCACTTCAGATTCCTCCAGACAAGAGGGCATTTCACTTGTCTCAACAGAACTCCCTCCAAGTACTGAGGTCATTTCCTTTTATTATAATAGTGTGGCGGGGCCTCACCTTCCTTCCTACCTGTCTTTCCAAATCACGGTGCAGTTTTACAATAATATCACGATACATCTCACTATTGTTGATGAAGGAACTTTTGTTATCATTCTATCCTCAACTGTTTGGCAAGATTTAGGTTCCACTGAGCTTGTGTCGGTTACCCATCATATGTTGGCTTTTAATAGAATATCTAGTGAACCTTTAGGGGTCCTTCCTCAACTACCCATCACCTTACGAGGGAAAATTGTTTGTATCTATGTTATGGTAGTCCAAGGCCCTTTGGATTTTAATATACTCCTTAGGCCAGACTATGTTTATAGTATGAAAGTTTTCGTGTCCACACACTTTCGAGTGATGCATTTCCCTCATAATGGAATTGTTATGACCATTGACTAGCTTTTGTTCGTTAGTCCTGATTTGACTTCCGACCATTCGAATTCCCTGAATGTTCCTTATATGAAAGTGGTATCCCCCTCGCCACAGGTTAATTATGTGGTATCATATCCCATGCCTTCAATGTTCGACTTCTTTAAAAATGAAACCAACCTCGAGCACAATTTCATTCTCTATTTCAAGCTCATTTAAAAATTAAACCAACCCCAAGGACAATTTCATTCTCTGTTTCAAGCTAGTTTAAGAATGAAACCAACCCCGATCACAGTTTCATTCTCTGTTTAAAGCTCGTTTAAAAATGAAACCAACCCCAAGCACAATTTCATTCTCTATTTCAAGATCGTTTAAAAATGAAACCAACCCCATGCACAGTTTCATCCTTTGTTTCAAGCTCGTTTAAAAATGAAACCAACTCCGAGCATAGTTCATTCTTTGTTTCAACCTCATTTAAAAACGAAGAAAACACTTCGACCATAGTTCATTCTCTATTTCAAGATCGTTTAAAAATGAAGCAGAAGCTTCAAGCACAGTTTCATTCTTTGTTGCAATATCGTTAAAAAATAAAACAAATAACCATGAGCTTATTCTTTGTTCTTTCTTGTTCTCATAAATACATGCGAATATGTTACCAAGTATACTTTTATCACTTTTCGGGCTTGTAAAAACTATACAAAAAAAGAACTCTTTGGAGTCTCCTTTGATCTCTTTTCAAACTCTCTAAAAATGAAAAGATTGTTGAGCGAGCTTGTTTCCTTTCACACTCATTAAAACATATGAAAGGGTGTCTATTCGATGTAAATTTAACCCTTTTTCGGACCAAATGGACTAATTATGGAAAAAGAATACTCTAGTCAACCTTGACTAAAAGAGTTCTCCCTTGTATTGTTTTATACTTTTTCAGGCTTAGGAGACTAAATTTACAAAAATGAACAACCCTAGAGTCTTGTTTAATCTCTTTTCAGATTCTCTAAATGTGAAAAGACTGTTGATTATATCTTCTTTGGACTTGTAAAATTATACATTGAAGGACCCATATGGGATCGAACCCCTCCTTCTTTAGGTTCATTAAACATGTGACGAGGGACTCATCGAAGATGAGCTATATCGATCATTTGTTATCCTCCTCAAGATTGTTAAAAAACAAATAGGTACTCATCGTTCATGGTGGGGGGGGGTGGGAATTTGAGGGAAGTGGGTTAAGTTTTGGAAAGCATTATGGCAACTATTTTTTTCTCGCTTGAACATGGAACATGTTCATGTCTTGGCTTACAATTGGGTAATCTGCTTTTCTCTTAGTCATATCGATCCGATGAGTCATCATACTCCTTCATCTCATATGAAGAGTGCCCCAGTTATCGTCGCATTATGATTTAGTCTATATCTTAGTTGATTCAATGCTACCAATTCATCTGTCGTTCCTCACAATGTTCAAGAGAATTTTTTTCCCAAATCAACCACTTTGCAGTATTACCAACCTTCATCCTCATGTCATTTTGTGCTCATTTGAACTATCATATTACATCACTTTCCTGTGTTAGTTTGGTATTGATTATGGGGGATGCATTATGGTCCTCTTTTGACGAGTATGTTCCTATCAAATTCAACACATTATCTAGAAATTAGACTTAGAAACCACTTGGTACCTTGGAACTTGCATGCCTCAACGACAAGTCTCCTCGCTTTCGATAGTAGGTTTACATCATTCACATTTGATCGAATGATTCCATGAATGTTCGACTTCAAGTCATTTATTCACATTCGTTGGAATGTACTAGGGTACCTTGGGAGTCATTGTCATCATTGGTGATTTCCCTCGCACTTGCTAATGGTATACATCAATGACTGGTAATCAAGTGCTTTCTACCATGTTCGACATCAACACATCTATTCACATGGCTAGAATCGTACCATTTTGGGATCGAGATGAAGACTGTTGATATTATGGTAACTACGAGAGGTATTAACCTCCACGTTTAACCTTGACAAGAATAGAATATTCTGGGAAGCAAGAAGAAACCCTAAATCATTGGACATAACCCAAGAAGACAAGTCGACTAAAGGAGATGTTTAATATTGAGTATTTAGCCTCCAGAATGGGAATTCGGCCCAGAAATCTAAGGAGAAACAGTATAAATACAGGATGCTAGATCTCATTTGGTACACACGGCTCGCAACTGTAGAAATGTAGAAGTGTGCACTGTAGACATTGGGTAAGTGCGCAAGTCTGGGGAGTAGTTGCTGTCACAACTACTGTAACCTGTATTCTCGGTTTAGGCTCGAACTTCCTATTGGTTATATTTTGGAATTTCTGCCTTGTGTGCTAGCTCTAGAGAGAGGTACGCTATATTGATTGGCTATTAGGCCTAGGGTTTGCTTCCAGAATCATTCTCTGTCAAGGTTAAGGTGCTCGGGGGTGGCTTCGGCCTATGGTTAGGTGACAATATTGCTATATTGTCTATGGTTAAATGAGCACATATATTATTTCTAACAGGTTATGGGCCCACACTATCTTCAGAAAGTCTAATTGCTAGAAGATATATTGGGAGGATTTGCTCAGTTACAGTTGCAGTGGCAGTCAATTTTTGTTGCAACAACGAAATCCTAACCCTCTTGTTGAGGCACCTTAAGTGAAGAGATTGACCTAATTTTTGGATAGCCTAATGCGCCCTAACCCAATGCACCTCCTAGTACTCTCAGCAAGCCAATATACCAAGTTTGAGTTTTTGGTCAAAATAAAAGGTTGACCAAGTCAAAGTCAAAGGTTGACAAAGTCAAAGAAGTCATGACTTACTCTATGAAGTCAGAAAACAAGTTAGAAGGGGCTTCTAACTTCAGAGCATGGAAGACAAGGATTAAACTCATCCTTGCCAAGAATAAAGTGTTGGATATCATGAAAGGAAAGATCATGGAACCAAAGTTTGAAGAAGGAAAAGAGAAGAAACCTCAGAACATTGCAGTTATGGAGAAGTTCAAAGACAATGACATCAATTCCATGAGTATCATAGTGGACTCTGTAAAATACCACTTGATACTCTACATCTCTCATCTTGACTCATCTAAGAAGATGTATGATGCCCTAACTAACCTCTTCTTAGTCAGAAACATTAGACAAGTAATGAGTCTGAAGAATGAGCTCTGTGACATGAAAATAAATGATGATGAAAGCATAACATCATACTTTGTGAGAATCTCTCAGTTAAGAGATCAACTACAAGCTATTGAAGAAATCATTTTAGAGAAGGAACTGGTAAATATAGTACTCAATGGTCTTCCCAAGACATGGGATGCATTTTCCGCAAGCATGAACACAAGGAAGGAGTATCCCAAATTTGAAGAACTTTGGACTTGTTGTGCACAAGAAGAATCAAGGATTAACGCAAAAGACAAATCCCAAAAGAAATACAATGATGAAGCTTTCACAACAAAGTTGAAGAATTTCAGGAATATGAAGAAGTTTGGCTCAAGGAAGAAACCAAATCAAGAAAAGGATATGTCAAAATACAATGCTTCAACTATCGAAAATATGGTCTCTACAGGAACCACTGTCCCGAGTCAAAGAAAATGAAGGAAACAAACGAAGCAACAATTGTCAAAGAAAGGGAACCCTCAAAGAAAGTCAAGCAGGATAAAACAAACTTCTTCTTCTAAAGTCAAGGTAACAATATTCTTCAAAGCTCTCGTCTATGCAATGTTTACATAGTTCTTGTACATATCATGTATATCTATTTATTATAAGAAAACATGTTCAAGGAAAAAAATACCTATGGAAGAATAAAAGGATAAGGATTGCTATTACAATGACTACAAGTCAAGCAATACACATGAAAAGATGAAGTATGTTTACAATGTTTGGTAACAACTCTTGTGGAAGCTATTATATAAGTCACAAGTGCCAGATAAGCCGAAATCATAATCAAACCTGAAGAGACCCAGAAGAAGTCAAAACAGAAAGAATTCAGCAAACCAAGAGGAAATTACAAAAAGACTTGTGACATCTTGCAGAAGGCAATAAGGATGCAGACGAAAGCGTGGACTCTCTTAGATGGAGGGAGTTGATTATAGAATTCCAAAATAAGAGCATCCATTCATGCATGAAGCAAGGATTAGGAGGGAGCTAATCCTAAATAATATGATCCATTGAGGATTATGAATTATCTATCCATGTTCCCATTGAAAGTAGCAGCCATGAAAAGCAACACATGTTTAGTTTGACTTTAGAAGAAGTCTTCTTCGAAAAGAAGCCTTAAAATAACCTTGGTTTTCCATCTACATCCATGATCCTATGATGAAAGGAAGAAGTTTGAATCTTCAGGACATGGAATCTATAGAAAACTCCATGGACCCAAGAGCTAAAGAGAAACATGAGGAATAACATGAAGATTCCAAGAGAAAAAGAAAATCCAGAACAACCAGTCATTATACCGAGAATCACAATACTACTAGCTTGGTTTGAACCCACTAGAAGAAATCAAGTAGAATAAATGGAAGTTATGATGAAGATAAATATATGTAAGAAATTGTGAAAAAGGGTTATGAATGGAAGCATTACGAGATTCAAAACTAGAGGTTCTTCCAGTAGGAGGAGAGGACTATTGTAACACACCAGACCCCTAAGTGTTCTTTTAAGGGGTGGGGCATCATAATTTCATTTCCCTTAACTCTCTCTAGGTTCCCCTTTCTCCAAAGTGCAGGTCCTTCCAGACCCGCGGGCTCTTTCCTGGCCCCTTTAAGGGATTTGAGTAACAGGCGCTACCTCTCCATTCTACATATGACCTCGGGTTGTGACCCAACGCCTACTTAAAGGGCACTTCGAAACTTTGGGCTCAGGCATTTTGGGGAGTTCCAAAACTCCTCCCCTCGAATCTTCCGGAGTGCCAAGTCTCTGGACTACATGATCTTATGCCATGTTTCCATAGAACATCGATGGTTCTGATTTACTTTGGGACTCCATGCTTCGAGAGTTCCAGAGTCTCCAATGCCACAAACCTCTGGAGCGACAAATCTCCGGAGTGTCATATCTCTTGACACATGTCCTGCTTCGACTGACGATCATAATGAACTCCGATGCTTCGACCTTCGGGAGTTCTCAACCCACATGACATCTCTTTTCCCTGAAGTGGCTATCTTTCGAAGCGAAGGATCTACATACACCTGTCCTATGCTTACAGATGACTCATATGAACTCTGACACTCCAGCCTTCGGGAGTTCTGGCTCCTCCAACTCCACTTTCTTTCAAAGTGACTTTTCTCCAAAGTGGCAGATCTTCTGCCACGCGTCCTCCTTCACGTACGGCTGATATGACTTCATGACTCCGACCTTCGGGAGTCCTCACACCTCCAATATTCAACTCTTTCAGAGTACTATTGCTCTGGAGTGTAGGATCTGGTGACACATGTCCTTACCAACGAGCGGCTCAGATTCGTTCCATCTCCTGACTCTTCGGAAGTTTTCCCAACTCTGCTCTCTGATTTCTTTGGAGTGTTATACCTCTGGATCTGCTGACACATTCTCTCCTCCATCAAAGGTCAGGATTTAATCCTCTCTTTGAGAGTTCTTGTCCCACTTGTCTCCAAAGTGGCTATTCTCTGAAGTAACAGATCGCCCGCCACACATCCCCAAATAACGGATGGTTGAGGTCCTGTCTATTACTCCAAGATTCAGGGATTTTTGAAGCACCAAGATTCAATTCCTCCGGAGTGGCTCTTTGCCAGAGTTAACGATATACTAACACGCGTCCCGGTTGATGGACGATTCATATCTCCTCCGACTCCCTACAACTTTGGGAGTCTTCAACCTTTTACACCTACTTCCTTCCGGTGTGTTAAACCTCCAGAGTACAGGATCTGGTGCCACTTTTCCTTTATCATGGACAGTCAAGAAGGGTCCCAAAATATCCTTAGATCCACGGTCCACAATAATTCGCGACTCTAGACTTTGGGAGGTCTTGACGTTACAACACCCCTGTCCTCCTGAAACGGTCAACGCCGGATTGACTACATCGTAGATTCGACGGTCAGGATAGCTCCCGAGAATCCTCAAATCTACGACCCAGATTAACTTCGAGACTTCGAGACTGCAGGGGATTCAACTCTTGTATGATGAATATGCCCAATTCGTCGGACCCGTGAAGTCCGAAGGGCTAAAAGGATTAATATTTGCATCCCTTCTCCATATCCGACAAATGTGAAGAGCTTCAGCTCCTCTCGAACTAATCTCATCCATTCGTCTTCCAAATGAAAGGACCTTCCCTTTCGAGACTGGAATCTCACTATCCTTCCTGAGCTTCGTTGGCTCTAAAAATACTTAGGCACTTTGTGCTATTTCTCTTGTTCTTAACACTTAGAGGGATCTTCCACACACCCCTTGCGCTCATTCATCACTCTAGAACTTAAAGTTTCTCGGTCTCTGCCCGTCTTGCAGAGAGCTTGTGCATACATGCACTATCTCTCCTGAGCTTTAACAGACTCCTTCCTCCAAGGGACTCACCCTGTTTGTGAAAAAGAAGGATGGCACCCTTAGACTGTGTATAGATTATAGACAACTTAATAAAGTAACCATAAAGAACAAGTACCCCTTTCCCAGGATCAATGATCTATTCGATCAGTTGGGAGGAGCGTCTATTTTCTCAAAGATTGACTTGAGGTCGGGATACCATCAAGTACGAATCAAGGGTGAAGACATCCATAAAACCGCTTTTCGGACACGGTATGGTCACTATGAGTTTGTGGTAGTACCATTCGGGTTAGCCAATGCCCCTGCCACTTTCATGTGCTTAATGAACAATGTACTCAGTAAATTTTTAGATAAATTTGCACTAGTTTTTATCGATGACATATTAATCTACTCTAAGAATAGAGAAGAACATGAAGAGCATCTTAGACTTGTGCTGCAAGTGCTAAGAGAGCATCAACTCTATGCTAAATTCATCAAGTGTGACTTCTTTCAGAAGCAAATACATTACTTGGGACATGTTTTGTCCGAGGAAGGGGTAGCAGTAGATCCTGACAAGATCAGGTCTATCATGGAATGGCCTACCCCAAAGGATGTCTCAGACATCAGATCCTTTATGGGTTTAGAGGTATACTATAGGAGATTTATAAAAGGATTCTCCAAGATTGGTTGTCCAATCACTACCCTCCAGAAGAAGGGGACAAAATTCCCGTGGACACAACAATGTGAAGAAAGATTTCAAACCTTGAAACATCTACTAACCCATGCACTCGTGTTGAAAATCGTTGACCCAGAAGATGACTTCCTTGTGTGCACAAATGCCTGTAAGGAAGGGCTCGGAGGAGTCCTTATGCAGGAAGGAAAGGTGATCTGCTATGAAAACCGAAAATTGAACGAACATGAGGTCAACTATGTGACTCATGATCTAGAACCGGCTGCCATAGTGCATGCCTTAAAAATGTGGAGGCATTACCTCTTAGGAAGAAAATTTGTACTTATGACAGATCACTGTGGATTATGGTATTTGTTCGACCAACCAAACCTCAATGCTAGACAAGCTAGATGGATGGCCCTCCTTAGCGAATTTGATTTTGAAATCAAACACATCAAAGGGAAGGAAAATAGGGTGGCTGATGCCCTTAGCAGAAGCATGAAAACGATTCACCTGGTAGCAGTGAGTACCTACGAGACAGATGTCAAGAACAGAGTAAAAAATGCACAAGAAACAGATTCCTTCGTTCAGAATGTGACCCTATACCTATAGCAAGAACCCGCTGGAGAAAAATATGAAGGCTACCAGATGACCGAAGGAGGTTTGCTCACTTACATAGATAGACTGTACATTCCAAATTGTGACGACTTGAAGAGGTTCATTATGGATGAACTACATAAAAGACCATACATTGGTCACCCAGGATACCAGAAAATGATCACTGCCACCCGGAAACAATTTTATTGGCCTGGATTGAAGAAAGACATAGTCAAATATTTGGCCCAATGCATAGAATGCCAACAGGTTAAAGCAGAACATCGACACCCAGCAGGACTATTACACCCTTTACCCATCCCAGAATGGAAATGGGAAACCATCTCCATGGATTTTATCACTGGATTACCAACTTCAGCCAAACAGAATGATGCCATTATTGTGGTGGTGGATAAACTGAGCAAGTCCGCTCATTTCATCCCCGTCAAATCAACCTGCAAGGCGATAGATATCGCCCAGATATTCATGAAAGAGATATTCCGACTGCATGGTATGCCAAGAGAGATAATATCTGACAAAGACACAAAATTTACTTCCAATTTTTGGAAATCACTGATGGCTGGTTTGGAGACCAAATTGTTGTTTAGCACCGCCTATCACCCTCAAACCAACAGACAGACAGAAAGAGTGAATCAAATATTAGAGGATATGTTAAGGATGCATGTAATGCATCAACCCCGGAAATGGGAAGACTACCTACCATTGGTAGAATTCGCCTACAACAACGGCTATCAAGCATCCTTAAAGATGAGTCCCTTCGAGGTCCTCTATGGTAGGTTGTGTAATATTCCAATCAGTTGGAGTAATCCTGTAAATAGGATTTA
>ML808130.1:0-10960 GCA_009831015.1 Picea engelmannii | reverse complement strand
TTTGATCAATTTGGTGGGTCTTATTTCCAGGTCGAATTCCAGAATTTTGGCTATCCATTTACTCCTTCTCCCGTCTATGTCAGGCTGAATAAGAATGTCTTTAACAGCAGCCGAGGGGACATAGGCGATGATTTTTTACTGCAAGACATAGGTCCTAAAAGCTTTGAGAGATTTTACCAGAGCATAGGCCTGCTTCTCCATAGCATCATATCTGACTTCGGCATCTCTCAATGCTCGGCTGAAATAAGCAATAGGTTGCTCTAGCCTACTATTGTTCGTCTATAATAGAACAACAACCACTATGTCAGGTGAGGCAAAGGAGAAGATAAGGAAATCCTTTGAGTAGTCGGGACTGATAAGCACATGAGCTTTAGTCAGGGCCTTCTTGATTTGTTCAAAGGAATGTCACGATTGAGGGGTCCACCTTACCTCATTCTCTTTCTTCAACATGGTTGTTATAAGCTTTACCTCCTCAGCAAAGTTAGGCACAAACCTCCTCAGAAAATTAATTTTACCGAGGAAAGATTGGACCTCCTTCTTGGACCTCGGGATTGATAAGGCTTGTATCGCCTCAACTCTCCTGGGGTCAATTCTGACTCCTTCTGCTGATACTATGTGGCCTGGTAACTTTCCCTCCTGCATGGCGAACATAGATTTCTTGGGGTTTAATGAAATGCCAAACTTTCTACATTTTAGGAAAACTTTCCTGAGATGACAACAGTGCTCTTTATTAGATTTTGAAAACACTGTGATGTCATCCAGATAAATGACCATGTATTTATCCTTCTCCCCGATGAAAGATATATCCATGGCGCGCTGGAATGTCGCCCCTGCATTCATTAATCCAAACGACATCTTGGCGTACATGAATGTGCCCCATGGAGTGGTGAATGTTGTCTTTTCCCTGTCCTCAGGCAGAACGGAGACTTGATTGTAGCCAGAGAATCCATCAATCATGGACATATTGGAATCTCCTGTCACCCTCTGCAGTATATGTTCCATCATCGGCAAGGGGTAGTTATCCTTCCGTGAGCTCCTGTTCAGGTTTCTGAAGTCTACACAGAGTCGGATTTCTCCATTATTTTTCCTTACTGGCACCAAGTTGGCCACCCACTCTGAATATCTCAGTGGTACTATGATCTGAGCTTGAAGCAGCTTCTTCACTTCCCTCTCCATGATAGGCAGTAGCATAGGATTGATCTGTCTCAGCTTCTGCCTAAATGGCTTTGCATCTTCTTTTAATGGGATTTTATGCTCGATGACAGAAATGTCATATGTTTTGAGGTCTTCGTATGTCCAGGCGAAAACATCCACAAATTCCCTCAAAAGTCCAATGTATTCATACCTCTGCTCCTTTGTCAGACTTCTTGACAATTTGACATACTTGGGCTCACCCTCAGTCCCAATGTTGCACTGAATAGTACCAGCGTCCTCCTCTGAGACTTCTCCTTTTAACGATACGTCATTTCCATCAAAAAGTCTTTCCAAAGGAACCAATCCTCTGGGAATATGGTTGTTGGGCAGCTGTACAATGTCACGCTCTGCAATTTTATTCAGAAAATTACCCCCATCAAGCTCTTCCTCTGAGACGGCGTCTTGGTCAATGTGCATTTTTGAAAATTCCTCGACAGTCTCCAAGAACCTCTTGACCTCGAGATCATCCTCGAATACCTTCCAATGTTTGACGTTGTCAGATATGGAGGGCCTGTATTTTACCTCTACATCATATCTGAATTTGGGCGGCAAGGGTACTTTGAAATTGCTAGCTGATGTAGCCAAGGAATCTGCCAAGATGTTCTCCTCTCTTGGGATGAATGAAATGTTAAATGCTGAGAAGAAACTGTCAACTAGGTCCCACACCTCATTTCTATAGCTTCTGAGTCGAGGATGCTTAGCCTGATAAGCGTTTCTGATCTGCTGGACCACCAACTCTGCATCACCGAACACTGCTACTTCCTGAATTCCCATTTCCCTCGTAGCCCTTAATCCCAGAACAAGAGCCTCATACTCTGCCACATTGTTGGTAGCTTCAAATTCTAATTTGTATGACAGAGATATGGTTTCCTAAGCAGGTGACACAAAAACTACCCCAGCTCCAGCGCCTTCCCTGGAAGAGGCTCCATCAAAGAACAATTTCTAGATGGGGGTGATGGAGTGAGGAAGTTTAGGGGAAATGGTGGGCTGCTTTCTGAGTTTGAGAGGAGGCTCGAGGGCATGGGTGAGTTGTAGTAAACTGGAGCATAAATCAATGTCCAAGGCAAAGATGGGATGGTTGGTAGGGTTGGCTTCATCACTGATTATGTAGGCCAGTTGGGCTTCCCTGTACAGTCTTCTATGCTCCCCTCCGAACACTGGGATGGTAGCATACGTGAGGTCCATCTTCAAGGTTCCCCCCAGTCTTTTTATCCAAGATCTTGACAACAACATACCGAACTTGGGAGGAACATCGGCCACTACAATATCCATGACCATGCTTTTCATGGGCAGTTGAAACAAGGTCACAACCAGGTCTTTAATAACTCCGAGGCACTGAACTCTCCTGGAGTCAAAAGAATAGAGGTCATGATAGGCTCGGGTGACTTTTAGTCCTAACTCTTCCATGACAGTTTTGGGCATGAGGTTGTGAGAAGCCCCTGAATCCATCAAGCAGTTGTGCAACACCTTATCATGTATGTTCAGGGATGTGTAAAAGGGAGGGGATGAATCATCTCTATCTTCTACCATGGGACCTAGGACAACTGCTGGCTTTTCATCTTGGATATTTATGGAGTCCGTGGGAAGGCATGAGGCCTCAGACCGTAAAAGCTCAAAGAAGCGTTTTTTAAATTCTTCATGTTTAATTAGCTTGGTGAGGGGCACAGGGATTCTGATCTTTTGAATCTCATGCTCGAAATTAAAAGAAGATGCAGGCTTTGGAATTTCTCTTATTTCAGGAACATGATTGTGGACAGTAGGAGAGAGGGGTTGAGCTTTCTTACCTCTATGACTATTGGCTACTGCGTTAGTAGGCTTTTCTGTTCTAGTGGATTGCTCAGGAATATCAGGTGCTGCTGTCTTTTTGTCATACCTCAGGTTATACCTGCCTCGGTCGCTGCTAACCTTGTCTCCCTTGCTCAATTCATTTAGCTGACTATCCATGAGAGACTCCTCGTAAGCTGTTTGAGTGAGATGAGGAAAAGGAGGAGTGTCCTCTAAGCAGTGGATTTCAGTGTCAAGCTCATCTATTTCTCTTTCTTCTTCATCGGTCACCAAGTTGTTCTGAAAAGGGGCCTGAATTCTCTAATCTTCTCTGTCTTTGTCTCTTTGTTCGCTTGGGAAGGCTCGTGGCCCATGGTTATCAGATCTCCTGAAACCTCTACCATCGACATTTTGGGGATTTTTGTACATGGGTTTCCCTTCTAACTCCCACCTTTCCATCCTAACAGAAAGTGACTTGAGTACCCTAGCTGTCTCATCTGCCTAAAGGGGTAGGGGAGAGGAACTGGATGAGGCAGCTTCGGGCCTCTGCCTGGATATGTTCCTACCAGCAACATGCCTGAGTCGGTCAACGACCAATATATTAGACTCTACTTCCACGGCTGCATCCTGCATCTGAGCCAGAGTAGTGGAGCCAGAGTAGTGGCTCTTCTTTCCCTCAACAAGAGGCAGAAATTGGGATTAAAGGCGTTAGCATATGTAATCTTTGCAGAGGCTTCAGAGGGTTTTATCTCAGCAGGGATTTTGTTGTACATTTTATTAAATCTCTTGGAGAAATCAGAGACGGACTCTCCTTCCTTTCTCTTCAAAGACCCAAACTCTGTCATGTAATACATGAAGTCTTTCTTATCCCCCCACTGTCTTAAAAAGGCATTATCTAAAGCTTCGATCCCATCAATAGATCCAGGAGGCAGGGCCTTAAACCATTTTCTAGCCTCCCCCTGGAGACTATGGACAAAAATCCTCATCCATACGTCTGCGTGCATGATGTTATTATCATCTGTGAAACTGTAAAAGGCTTCTAGGTGCTCTTCTGCAGTTATGTCCCCCTCACCTGTAAACCTGAGCAGTTGTTTGAGGTAACCATCTGCTGGGAGGGCGTTGAGGGGCTGAGGTAACACAAGGGGAGCATAACTAGCGGCTATTATAGCTTCCATTCTAGTCATAGGGGGATTAGCACCAGCCATAGGAATATTAGGTGGAGGAGGACTTGGAGGAGAAGGGGTTCGCGAAGGGGCTACAGGAAATGAGTCTCGAAGTGGAGTGGGAAACAAGAGAGGATTTAAGGAAAAAGCTAACGATCTCAAGTCAGCAGGTTCTCCTCCTTGTGCAGGAGTGGGAAAATATTCTGTGGTCGTGGGTCTACGCCAAGGTACAACTTCAGAGGAGAGGGGAGTGACGAGGATTTATCCCTCCAATCCCAGACCAGGAGGGGAAAACTCAGCAGGAACACTCCCAAAATTCAGGAAACGGAAAACTTGTGAAGGAGGTCGACTAAGAAACTGAGGAGGAGAAAATGGGGTTCTTACAGCAGGAGATGGCAGAATACCTGTTTCGACGGTGGAAGCCACTTCTTCAGGGGCCTTTCCTTTTCTGAGAACCACCTCTGGATCAATTTCAGGTGTAGCTAGGGGCAGCTGTGGATGAGACCGCGTATGTCTGCCTCTGAAAGCCATAATTGATAGAGCAGGTTCTTCCCAGCGGAGTCGTCACAATGGAGTCGCCAGGTGCACAACAACAATCTTGATAATTCTGATATCTGATGCACCTTCAGAATCAGTTAATCGTTGTCATTCAATCCAGGGGAAAATATTCAACTTCGTCCTCGGCAACGGCGCCAGAAATGTTAGCGTCGGAAGTCACTCCTGGATTGCTTGCAGGAGCAGAGCTCGACACCCATTAGTTTAATGTCACGATTTGTTTATAAAGGGGTGATCAAATGGGGATAAAGGCTCGAGGAGATATCATTCTAACTCGGGGGCTGGATATGGTACGTAAAGAACAAAGGAGGTCTGGAATCCTAACTTCAGCCAGCAGGTTAATTAAAAGATGAGCAGGTGGAAGACTTAGTAAGAAAGGTGAACAAACAACTCTAGGCAACAAGCTTACAGCGGTTTGTAGGGGAAAAACTCTGAACACAGGGTCCTCCTGGTTCAGGGCTTCAAGAAACTGAAAAGAAGACTTGACTGGATCCTCCAATTCCAAGTCATTCAGCGTTAAGGAAATCACAGGAACCGATTAGAGACTCCGTAACTATTACAGTGATCCATTACAACATCATCCTATAACAGCTACAACTCAACTGGATCCTTCAATTCCGAGCTGCTCTAACACAGTATAACAAAGATGTAAAGAAACTGGCATTCATAAGGCAAGAAGTCTCAAAAGTCTATATATAACCAGAGCATCAGTGCTCCATTAAAGCTTTACAACCGGGAGCCCTGCTCAACCATCGATCCTTCACAAAATACAAAGACCGAGTCTATATACTCAGAGAAAAACGCCTAACAGAGGCGTACCCAGTCACCCCAGCCTTGGTGTCCCTTCAGTCAAACTCATACTGATATTCTTTGTCGGACGCCACCTTAACTGCGCATGGCTCCCGCAGGGGGAGTAGCTGAATCAATAAATGCTGAGTTAGCATGCGCAGACCTCCTCTGACTAGTCGAGGACTCGGCATGGCTTTTCTGAAAGACTGGGTACACCAGACCCTCTCAAGCGGACCGCTTACCAGACCCTCCATACCTTGCAATTAATGATTGAGGCGAGGCCTCAACCACCCTCTCATTTCTTCATTCATTCCTGGCAGGTATCGGGGTCCAGACCACGTCGAACTGGAGTCTAAAGAGCAAAGTGCCCCCCCTTCGGAGATTTAGCTCAATGCTTCGGGGCCCGAGTAGCTGAATGACAAATATAAGCGGCCCTTCCCCAGGCCTCCTTCTTGATGACCAGGCGCCAAAACCATGGGCCCAACTCTGGGCACTATCGGGAATTCGGGGTTCGGGGTTTCGGCACTTGTGACGTCGAAATGCGCATGTATCCAAGACTCGCGATTCCCCGAATCGCGACGCACCTTTGATCACGCTAGCCCTCCTGGCTTAGCCCTAGCCGACTATACCATGGTCTATGTGACCACTTACCATATGACCACAACCATCTAGCTGTCCATCGGGGTTTCGGGTTTTACGACGTCGATGTGCACACACCCTTTTGACTTGTGATCCTCCGATTCCTGATTCTCCGATGGGTCCCTGTCATTGACCTATCAACGGTCCCTTCGTCTGTCGCTAAAATCTGCCACCTGTCCTCCACATTGACTCCCATCGCGGCTTGTCCCCGGTGCGCTGATGGTTTCCACGCGTCCTTGAAAACAGACGGTCGCAAATTCACCCGACGTTGCAGTGGGTCCGGGCCTCAGTTTCGGTGCGTTGACGCTGTCGGGGTTCGAGTTTTCACGATTTTCAAAGACGTAAAACCTACACTTCATGAACTCCCGAATGTCGAAACTCCGACGCGGCCAGACCTTGCACCACGTGTCCTCCGGGATGAATGACTGTTATCCATTCTTGAACATGCTATGGGCGCTATCTAATGCGTTAGCCTTGGCGCAACTTTGATGATCGCGATTTCCCGCTCACCGCTGACTTGATTCTCTGGATACATCCCGGACGTTGAGATCGGGGCGCTCGCTCGCTTGACCTGGGCCCGAAATGGATCTCTTTATGTGCTACGCTTGGGCACTTACCGCAATCCCGCAGACCTGTGTACCTTTGTGCCCCGATACCACAATTGTTACTAACAATGTGGACAACTAAAATGGTAGGGTTATGATTGAGAAACTTGGCTTTTAGGTGTTCAACATCAAGGGCTTTACTAATATTAAAAATAATGTTGCAAGCTATCTTATATGAGAAAAGTGACACGAAATGAAGGTGAATATAAATGGAAATTTATGGGAGAAATATGATAAAGTGATGAGAGATAGTCGAGATCAAAGATCAAACATGTATTTTTCTTAAGAATGCAATTCCAAATGTCCTTACTACTAAATTTAAACATATAAAGAATCTTTTTCTTTTGACCAAAAAGGATTTGTCATTTATTTTTCATAAAAAATCTTAAAAAACTTTTTAGACCGCCACTACTTTATAAGAATAGAAAAAGATAATAGAGCTAATGAGTCTAAAAATAATTTTGCAATCTTCAACAAACTAAGTAATATAATAAAAAGTAGGTTTAAACTGTTATGGTCCTACTCAAATCTCCCTATTTTTTTTTGTGACTAGCGGAATCAACAACTAGTCGGGCATGTATTCATGTGACATAGGGTCGCGTTATCATACTGCTACCACTATAACCTCCAAGCATGCCAACACGACCCCTCACACGACACACAAGGTAAGTCTAGGGTTTCAAACCAATGACTCCACATAACATAGTGTCTTAACAATACACTCCATCACCAACTATTCTACACCCCGGGGGGCTCAAATCTCCCTACTTTGGGTTACTTAAGAGTCAGTAATTAATGTACGAGGACATCTTCTTTGAATAAGGCTCTTTGGGTAGTTAGTGGATAGTTTCTCAATGTAAAAGGGTCATCTTTATGAAGTAAAGCTCACTAAATAGTCAATACTTATTAATGATGGGATCACAAGTCATTAGAGTTTTTCTAATGTGAAACTATTTATAAAACTAGTAGGCTATGTAATGCTTGGTTAACTATTGTTATTGTATTAGAGCTCTGATCAAAAGAAATTGTTGCTTTGAAAAGGTTCACGAACATTATTATCTCTTTTATAAATTATCAATATAACAATTATATTATGCAGGTTCTCTATCATTTTCATTATATTCTATAGATTCTATATCATTATCATTGTCTTTCTTATTTACTTTTCTATAATTTATCTTTATTAAGCAATTACTATCATTCTTATTTCTACAAATTAAATACATTACATAAAACATGACATACATATAAAAATACATTTAAAGGATAACAAGCACCCCTCCATGTAAGAATAATATAAAAAATCATTCTTAATATGTAAGAATAATATAAAAAATAATTCTTAAATGGTTATTAAGTCATGCTAAGTCTTCAAACTTAATTCCCTTCCCTCCTGTCCAACAAGGGTGAGATAATTCCACTTGCTCCATTATGGACAAGATAACCAAAGGCCTATTCTACTTTTGCCAAGCAAAGGACACGCGAAACGTGGTGACACAACCCACGAGAAAACCCAAAGTGAGTATCCAATGAGAGTCAAGGGAGTACAAACACAAATATTTTCCAAAGGAGGTGACACTACAAACATATCCAAAATTGACCTAAATCCAACGAGAACAAACATCCTTGTATCTATATTTTCATTTATGTGATTTTTAATATGCCCCCATGACCATTTCTTTTTATCTTCCCATTTTATATTCAAATTCCACGTGGATCTTATGTGTTTGAGAGCCTTATTAGCACTTAATATGAAATTAATGTTTAAAGCATCAATTTTTGCCAATTTTATATATATATATATATATAACTTATTATTTTATAAATAAATAACTTATTATTATTATTTATTAATATAATAGATTAAAGGATGATTTTTTAGATTTCAAAATTAATTATATATAATTATTTTATTGTTATTTAATAAGAATTAGTAAATATTATATTAAAAAGTGTTGTAGCAAAGTTAAACGATGAGTTTATATAATTATTGTTTCAGAAATTATATAAAACCAAATTATTGTTCTAGAAAATATATAAAACTGATAGCTTTTACAAATTATATAGTGCTTTCGAGAATGTTTTGATATTACATATTAGTTGTCTTTATATGTACGTAACAAAAACACTTAATAGTTTGGTTACTTTAAAAAAATATATATATAATACTTTAATGAAAGACATGATGGTTGAGTGCTTCCCCTAACTTACATTGGATGGAGGAGAGTTATGTTGTTTAATATCCATTTCATCTTTTAGTTGGTACACAGTTTTCTCTTCCTTAAGATTAATATTTTTTTCATTTGAGATTGTGCCATCATATTCTGAAGCATGTTGTATTTTGCTTCCAATGTGTATTGAATCAAGATTCTCATTATTATGACATTTTGAGAGATACAAATATGCTTGTTTACATATGCCTTAAAAGTCACTGAGAAGATGGAGGATCTATTGCATTGAATTAAATCTTTGTGTCTACGAAGAGTCCTCTAAATCCCTTGAGTTTCTCTGTGATCCAAATTATTTAATCCTATGACATAGATGTTTGTATATGGCAAATTCAAAGCAAAGCCAATATATCCTAAAAATTTCATTTTACTTCAAACAACCTATTACTCCTTAAAAGTATCAACAAGGTTGCAATAACATAGAATTTTTGGGGAATCTCGTTGCCACTCTTAAACTTCAAAAAACCCCTTCCCAACCTTCAGATTTTGTACATTAAACAAAAACCTAGAGAGAGGGAAGCTAAAACCATAACCCATAAATAAACATAGAGAAATGATGTACAAGATCCCAGAGACTAAGACCCTCTTGCATCCCAGATAAAACTGCATCTAATTACTAAGGTATATTCTAGAGTCAAAAACCCAAGCAATAACCAAATACCAATGCACACAAATATCACTCCATTGATACCATTCAGAAACTAAATCATTTAAGTGAGGTTTAACCATCCACACGCTAGGAGAAAAGCTTACCGGGTGGGAGTCGAGCTACTTCCTGGAACCATGCATATCCATATTCTCCTCATTATCCCACCTTGCAAACAAAATATAACAATGCAAAATACCAAAGACATGAATGGACTTATTTGTAGCATGCGAGGGAGATGAGCGGTCATCCTTTCATACACCATCATTGCACTTGAAATATGAGCTTTGAATTGGTAATTCATGTATTAATAAATGATGAGGGGGTGTGGCATTCATTTGAAGCATAATATCCTTATGGCACTACACAAAAGTGTTACCCCCCATTTTTATTTAAAGCTCCCTCGCGAGATTAAAGTGGTTTTATTAGCCACAAAACCCACTTAAATATTGCAATCCCTTAAAACATAAAAATATGAGATTGAATGCAAATTGAGAATGTCTTTGTTAATTTAAATAATAATTTTACCTAACTTATTTTCAAACAAAATTAGACAAAATTAGATTCATGACCATACTACTATAATATCATATGATAGATTCATGACCATACTACTATAATATCTTATGAGAATCAACTATTCAACTATTTGATATTGATTTTAATTGTAATGGTAAGAGAGACCTTGAAGAACATCATAAGCTTTAACGTGATGGATTGTGAATGTGCCTAATCTCCATGCAAAAGTCATTTTCGATTTTCATTTAATCATTATCCCTGCGCTTATCACCTTTATTATTTTTATTATTTGTAATATATACAAGTTTCAATATTGTTTATTATTTATTAATGTAATTTATTACTTTAAGTAGGAATGATATCTCATCATCTCATGTATGGGTATTTCTCGTAATATAAAACAGATGACTGTTATCTAACAAACTTATCAAATCCCAACTCCTTAAAATCATTCATTCACTGGGTTGACCAGTTGTCCCAGTTGGGTACCCAGCCAACTACAGCTAACACGCAGTCTGGTAGGTGCCTACCCGACACTGCTGACTCTGCCATCAATTTCCCTTTTTATTATATAACGACTTTATAGCTTCGCAATATTCAGCCAAGTGGATCCGGTAACAGTTTTTTTGATCTCCAAGGCTGCCAGAACTCAAATCTGATCACACACAACTCTCTCTTTGGGGTGTTTATCGGGGGCTTTTGGGTGTTTATTGGGGGCACCCAATGCCCAGAGATCTAGATCCAATACCATTTCCTAGATCAGTGTAAATCTCCGCGTCAGCTTGATATTCAGTGTGTATCCATCCATTCAACAGGTGATTGGGTTTCTGCAATAACTTGATATATTCATTGTGAATC
>ML808129.1:94173-123322 GCA_009831015.1 Picea engelmannii | reverse complement strand
CGCCTGCCTTGATTTGATGACGCCTTCCTGGTGCTCTCATCCTTTGGCTCTTCCTCTGCACTTTGCATTCTGTTGAGACTGCTTTTCTTGACATCATTTTCTTACGGCCCTACTCTGGGCCCATCATGGCTTCGTCTTGCATTTATGGCACCGCAAAGACAATGGTTCTATTGTCTACAGGCTTCATTGAGCTATCCTATTTTTCATCTGCTCCACTTGCAAACGCTCACTCCATAGCCTTTTGTCGATCCCTCTACTAGTTGTTTACCCTTTTACTAGTTGTTTACCCTTCTGCATCAATGGCTCTTAGAGGCTCCTCTTAGAAGGGGTTCTGCATAGAACCAGAGGCCACTCTGGCTTTCATTTCATCTCTGTGGCCGAGGAATTTGCTGAGGCTTATCATACTCATACTCCACCTGAAATTACAGCTAAGATAGATCTTGTTGAGGCCGACGTGGAGGAGGTGCTTCACTCCACCAACTCATGGATTCCAGATACGAGAAACACTCGATATTCTCAATATATGAAGATTATTGATATATGTTGGCACTTCAAAATGTTGATGGGTGGTGTTCTGGTTGAGCATCATGAAGCACACCAAAAGATGATATTGTTGCAGCTCAACTACGTTCAGTCACAGGTCAAATTGATTAATCACAAGGTGAACCTGATGGCAAAAAAGATGGTTGGACTGGACCTGAACGGCCTGGACTTTCCCCAACCTTAGGGGTCTATTGTTAAGGGTAGCCCTAGCACTTAATTTTTATAGTTTTTAGTTTTCTTAATTTGTTGCTTACTACAGGAGGTATGGGTGTCTATACCCCACCTCATTGCATTTATCTAGATGTTTAGTTTTTTTTGTACAAATGATAATCACAGGCTCTATTTTATTCAGTCATATAACTTTAATAGATAAAAATTCCATAAACTTATAGACAAGAAGATGCATTAATGTTGGTCTAGTTTCCCATATGATATATTAACAACCAAGTTTTTGTGTATAAAACTATAATATGTATAATTTAATAATTTAAATTATATTTAAAAATATTTAACAAAATTGTATTTAGATAAAGGTTAATGCCTTATAATAGTAATAGGATAATCATTCATCACATTTTTTGAATTTATAATATATTATTTAGAAAAAATAAGTGATATTGTTGCTTTTTATTTTTATAAATAAATTTTAACTCTATAAATGAAAGAAGATTTGTGGAGCATCTTTCATCATAATTTTGTTTTCTATTATTAATTTGAAAGAAAAGTTGTGTAACCTTTTTCATATAATTTTGTTTCCTAATATAATTTATGGTTGATTTAAAATCATTTTATAATTTAGTGGAATTATATTTTAATTTTTAAATTTATAGTTGATTTAAAATCATTTTATAAATCAAGTGGAATTACATTTTTGTGTTAAAGATATTTACAATTTACTTTCATAAAATTTGAAAATTTGATTGAAATTATAATAAAAGTAAACTCCATATGGTCCATTTTCACTAATTTTCATTAATTTTCATAAAATTTGATTGAAATCATAATAGAAGTAAACTCCATATTGTAAATTTTCACTAATTCTCATTTTCATTGTCATTGTTAATTATTTAAATAATCATGACATATTAGACTTATATTTTATTAAAACATCATTTCGAAATAACAATAAACTTTCCATTCCATAAATATGGATTAAAATTATTTTAAATATTTTTATAATAATATTTATTTATTTGTTTTATAAATTAAATTTTTGTTATAAAATAAAGTCTTAATTTTAATATAAGTTAATGTCTTGTAATAATGTAATGAAGAATCATATAGTAATCCGTGTCCTCAGGGGTTTTAAACCAATGACTTTCACTTACACCACACTCCCTCACACACTACTCTAAACCTCGTGGACAATCTTGTAACCTCTTTCATCATAGTTATGTTTGGTAATTTTATTCTTTAAATTTATAATTTAATTAATTTAATTAGCTTTTATTTGAGTGTGAGAAATGTATCTCTAATGGTTTTATGGAAGAAATAAAAGTGAAAAGTGATTGAATCATATTATAAGGATGAATAAAAATTTCAAGGTAAATTGGCTTGCATATTTGAATTAACTAATGTTGACATTTAAGTTAGATCATGTAGACATTTATTCAAAATGCATTCCCTTTCTCAAGTTCAAGAGGATATATTATATTAAGAATGACATGAAGGTTTATCAATAAATTAATCTTTAAATATTCTAAGTTTGATAAAAGTGACAATCAATTAGGAATTATATGGATAATTAGGAATTATATGGATGAACAAAGTAGAAAAATAACTCGAAATGAACTATGGCTTAATTGTTTTTATAGGGACCATTATATGTTTAGGGGAGGGGAGGGGATGTGATGACAAAGCTAAAAGGGTGTTGTCTAAATGTTTTATATTTTGGTATTTATTGGGCTAAATCACAATTTTATGTTATTTAAATTGTATTTTTGAATGCATTAATAGATTTGGCATCTGAAAAACACCTCAAACACTAGAATTAAACAGACTTAATCAAATATACAAATCCAACCATTTCTCACCAAATTTCAAGAAAAATTAAACTAATAATATAACCAAATAAAAAGAAAACATTTAAACTACAAGAGCTAAAAATCTAATCTTAAATTAGCAATTATATATATGTCATTTCATCTGAATGTTTCGTCATGATGATGAATAAGACTTTTTGTCAAATAAATCAATAAAAAAAGTATACCCATGAGTGGGAAATTTTATAAACGTTAATTTTAAACCTCCTAAGGACAATGATGTTAAAACATTATATTGCAAGACTAAAAATAGAGATATTGAGGTATGGTTACAAAATGTGTCAACCATATAGAAGGCCATAATTAAATCTAAAATCTTATATATTACTAAAAAAAGAAGTGGATATAAAAAAAAGGCTTATGAGATTATGAGCCCAAGGATGGTGAATTTTACCTCCAACATAAAATAATGGGTGAATCCATGGACCTATGTCCCATTTTTTTTGGTAAGGTAAGTGTATGAAAGCAATTTATACAAACCATCGTTTAAGGTAATTTTCAAGCACTTAATTAGGGAGTTTTTTTTAATCCAACAAATCTTTCAAGATTATTCAAACCTTCAATCAAGTTCTTGATGAGGGTTAATTAATCCCTCAATCAAGGTTTAGATGAGAATTAATCAAACCCTTGATTGAGATCCTATGTCGATTGAGTGTCAAGGCCTCGATCGAGATCAAAATATTGATTAAGGTCCTTAACTTTTATATAAAAATTTAAACATGTCACGAAGTCCTTATTTCATTTGGACATTTACAAAAACTTAAACACACATTTGATACCGCTACTTGATCCACATTTTTCTTTGACCACATTAACAATTCAATATAGTATCTACTCCAACCATCTCTACTATACAGTGACATTAACGTTGAGAGGTAAGTGGTTTCTTTTCTTTTATTTTTTTCTCATAAATTGTAAAATTTTATATAATTAAAATTTCATTCTTTTGTTTAAATTAAGTAGAAACAATTATGTTGTTAGTTTTATTTCCAACTATGTATCAGTGAGCGTAAACGTGGATTTTTTCAATCTTAAAATAAAACACAGGTGATTGAAAATTGTCTATTGATACATGGTTAGAAATAAAACTAGCAACATAAACATTGTTCATTTTTTTTCTATTTGCTTAATCTAAATTAATTAATTGACAATTTTTTTGCTACCAATTTTATTTTCAACTC
The DNA here is from genome assembly GCA_009831015.1 of Picea engelmannii. Classification (NCBI taxonomy): domain Eukaryota; kingdom Viridiplantae; phylum Streptophyta; class Pinopsida; order Pinales; family Pinaceae; genus Picea; species Picea engelmannii. The sequence goes on along the minus strand of ML808129.1, from coordinate 119,556 downwards.
TGTACTAGCAAGAATAAATGTTGGTGGAATTTTTTCAATCCTCTTATAATGCATAGAGGATTGAAAATATACATCAATATATGGTTAAAAATAAAACCAACAACACGAGCATTGTCATTTAAAAAAAATAGTTGGAAATAATAAATCAATAGTGTAAATGCTACAATTTTATTTCCATCCATGTAGCGGCAAGTAGAAATGTTACAAGATTTTTTTAAATAGTCTTGTAACTCATAGGAGATTGAAAATTATTGACCAATACATGGTTGGAAACTAGGATGGCCAAACACTATAGCTCACATGTTACATGGCAGTGATGGGATCAAATTGAAAGTAGATTTCCCTATGAATGACCATCAGTAAAAATTCAGGTAGACCCAACAATCAACTCATTTACCACCAATATTCACACAAAATAACACTTTTGTCAACAAAGAAATCATAGCCACAATACATTGTATCCATTCAAGAAACACACCAACCCCATAACCTACTTGTGATGCAAATCCGATAAGGCATTGCAAAAGGAAATCCCTCTTAACAAGCCAAAATGATCCCTAAACCTCCCAAGTAGAATAAAAAAAAAAAAATTATATGTACCTCTCCAAACAAGAACAAAAAAAAACTATTTCTCATATTTTACTAAGTGTAAATGATGGATGAAAGCTAATTGCCTTACGAATGAGCTAAGGCCAATGGTCATGTCGACCTATCTCATTCACTATCTCTGTATGCACAAAATGCCACTTTCCTAGGAAAGAAAATGTCAACAAAAATGCATTTTAGCATTTCAACTAAGTCACTAAAGCAAAGACAAGAACAATATATTGGGTGACTATAAATTAGTTGAGACATTGAAAAGGTAAGCCCTATTAGGGAGTTACAAAAAAACATTAATCCCCCAAGAAGAATGGAAAAGTGTTTATTTATATAAGTGTCTCCCATGATGAGCATTTCCACATTACCACTCATGTATTACTAAGTGGAGAGAGTTTCGAACAATAATTCATCCTCCCTGCAAATGACCCATGGCCAGTGTTCAGATGGAATTGACAAATAGCGCACTCACCACTATTGTTGGTATGAAATGACACTTCCACCACCCAAACAATTGCACATATATAGTACATTGAAGTCTTTCAAGAAGCACACTACCCTCAAGACAATCACAATACAAGTGGTTATCATGTAGAGTAGAAAATAAGTTTAAAAGTTAGGCCCTCTTAGGGAGCCACAACATGCACTCTGTAACATCCCCGTTATAATCCCCATTTTAATTAATGCATAATGTAGATATAAAATGTGGTTACAGCCAAGAAATGTATATGTGAAAGGTATTTCTAAGTTTTAATAATAAAATGTGATGCTAATTTTTGGGGGACATGGACAAAGATGGGGGATAATTAATCCAAAAGAGAGGGGAGGGTCTAAGAGCATGCTTAATAGAGGGGTCCAAGGGGGAATTACCCATGTCTATCAATTCCACCCACATTCTTGAATTTTATTATCATTATGTATTAAACTTCTATTTTTGAATGAGTGTCCCCAAATCCAATCATCGAATGCATGTAAGAGGGTGGGTCTTAGAATTCACATCTCATAGTTATTGGGAGCATAGGGATTGCGTACAATCAACTTGGAGAAGTGTGTGAGTCAAGAAAGTAATCCTAAGAGAGGAAATTCATAAGAGAGGAAACTTATAAGGTTTTTGGTGTTTTTCAAAGAGAGTAGATCAATGGCCAAGATATCTTTTCGGTGTTTACAAAGGAAGAGAATCGATGGTCGGGATTCATTTTCGGTCGTTGGGAAGTTGGAGTCAATCGATGGTGAGGATTTAATTTTAGAGCTCATAAAATAGAGAAAAAGGATGGTTGAGACTCGTCGACAGAGTTGGGAAAAGTTTGATGGGTCAATGGTTGAGATCATTTTGAATGATAGATTGATGGTCCAAATTCATCTGCGATTTGGTCGAAATTTCTAAGTGTTGGAGTTCACCAAAAGAATTGGTCGATGCTCGATGGTCAAATTGGTGAGTTTGGTGAAGAGTTTGTTTGGCCAAAGGAAATATCCAATCGTTGATGGCCATTTTTCAAGGATCGATAGAATTTGGTAAAAGTTTCATGTGTCTAAAGGAAATCATCGATCACCAATGGTTGATGATCAGGAGTCGACAAAATTAGTGCAATGTTCAATTCTTCCAAGAGAAGTGGTCGATCACTGATGAAAGGAAAGAATAGGGTTATGTGTCATGCCAGGTCAACTAATTTGATGCATGAGGATGACATGTCATGTCATGTCATCATCTATGTGTCATTCCACGTTAGCATAGTTTCCATGTCAACGAAGAGATGGTTGATTGTCAATGGTTGGGGTTCGACAAAATTTGTGGGAAATGTTGTCTTTCCAAAAGAAATGATCGATGATTGATGATTGATGATCGAGTGGCAGGTAGATCGATGAGTAATTTAGTTTACAGATAAATAAATTTTCGATCGTTGATCGTCGATGTAGTGTCGGAAATTAACGCTCTGGATTGTTTTAAGTTATCGATTGATAGTGGAAATTGATATGCGATCTTTGGAAAGGATTAGTGGATAAATGGATCAAATTTAAAATGATTTAAGGTCAATGACTCATATTTAAAGGCTTTTATAACAGTAAAACATTCAATTTTCTACGATTTTTTTAGGATTTTTGAAGGTATTTAATTTGCAGGGTGATCTTAAGGCCCTAAATGACGTTTTTATGAAATCAAAGTTACACTCTGTCTCTACAACTTAAATAAAGAAAATCGAAGAGAGATATCCAACAATATACTATGGGCACAAACCAGAGCTCGTATGAGAAAGTTACAGCTGAAACAATTAAGGTAAAAATTTGGCACCAATTTACTTTCAAAGGGAATAATTCATTTCTTAGAAGTCCATGTCACATGAACAACCTATGGAAATATTTTGAAACATCAAAGTTAGCCATGGAGCCATAGTTGGAATCTAATTATGTCAAAATGTGCATGAAGAAAAACAAGACGTGTGTAGCATACACAGATAAAATGGGAAAAATAGTCTAAATTTCTCTGGACCATAACTTCCAGCTAGAATCTCAGATTTGAGCAAACAAATAATCACTGGAAAGGTATCGAGAAGGAGAAGACATTTTTCCACCCAAAATTTTAAATAGGGGACTGAAATTTTATTAGCAAGTAATAAATTAAATCCTGCAGCAACAATTTAGTGGAAATTACAACTTGTGAATGTTGTAACTTTTCACTCAAAATGAGCAATGAGTACAGTCATTGGAGAGTTGTTTCAGAGAAGAATGTTTCTAAGAATTAGAGGTACAGTAAAACAACATTGGTTCTTATATTAGGAATGGAGTTATGGAATATGCTTAGGGATCTTATAACCATGAGGAGGAGGTATGAGGTTCGCATGTCAGCATGGGAAATTCTAAGACATAGCCTAATGTGAGAAGAAAAAGGTAGGAGCATGTAACTATGAGAAGTGTGCATAGAGAAGTGCAGAGCTATAGGGAATATAATGAAAGGATTATGAAGGATCAAGAATAAATACTTTAGAGTCTTAATATGTTACATAAGAAAGTTAACAAATATTATGGCACCAAGAAAGTAGTTAGTGTTAGACAAGTGACAACATCTAGATCCCAAAGAACAAGGGATGATCATGGGAATGATATAGGTATTCAAGAAGTATGAGAAAGAACCATCATTCTCCAAGGATATCCATTAGAAGAAATCATGCAATTTCAGTGCCAAGGAACAACCCAAGTGTGTCTCATGTTAGGAAGTAAAGGAGAAGGCATGAGGCACACATCTTGCAAGGTGAACTCAAGAAAATCAAGCCAAAAAATTTCAATGGTGAGAACATGAAAGGAGAAGAGGTTGAGGCATGGCTATGAAAGCAAGAAATATTTCTAGTTGCATGATTACCCCTAAAGGGTAGAAGCTAGAATTTCAAACTACCACTTGCAAGGAAAGGCAACCACGTGGTGGGATCAACTTAAGCAAGCCAAGCACCTTTATGAGAAGAGGATCTCATGGAAGAAATTCAAAATAAATTTCCAAGATAAATGTTTTTTTGAGCATTACTATGAAAGGAAGATGAAAGAGTTCTTTGAACTCAAATTGGGAGGTATGACAATGGATGAATATGAGAAGAGGTTCTTTGAATTGTTGAAGTATGCGGACTTCATAAAGGATGAGAATGTCAAAATCCAAAGTTTTAAAAGTGGGTTACCCTCTTTATATAGTGACAAGATACAATATGATAACCCCAAGACCTTGGAGGAATCCATAAAGAGAGAAAATCATAGAGTAGAGGAAGGCAAGTTTTCCAAAATCTTGGAATGACAAGATTAAGGGTAAAAAGGATCAAAGGAAATAAAAATTAAGCCACCCTTTTTCGAGAACAACTCCCAAGAAAATAAGCAAGGCCGCTCAACCAAAAATGAACACAAGACTCCAAACTAATTTTGAAAAAGGCCAAAGCAACATCATGTACAATGTTAAGGATGTGAAGTAAATCACTTAAATAGGAACTTCCCTCGCAAAGGAGAAAGAATAAGGATTGTCCAAACATTCATGAGGCTAAAATATCTGAAGATATGGGAGGAAACATGTTAATGATTTATACAGCCTTCAACAAAAAGCAAGCATAATATCAATCCCCCATGATTGAAGTGGAAGGTAAGATTGATAACCATCTCATTTCAATTTTAATTGATTCTGGAGCTAGCCATAGTTACATAAACTCTAACATTGTTGAAAGGTTTCACTTGCAAAGGAGTAAGCATAATAAATCATGGTTAGTTTAGTTATCCACAGGGGCTAAGAGGAAGATCAATGGGCTAGTTAAAGATTGTCCAATAGACATGAATAGAATTAGCACAAATATAGATGTGAACATCACACCATTGGGTTCATATGATTGTTTAATTGGCATGGATTGGTTAGAAAAATATCATGCTATCCTAAATTTTTACAACAAGACAATCGCATGTCTTGCTGAAGAAGGGTAGTAAGGAAAGGTTCAAGGCATTCCAAGAGTTGTAGTTGTTCGAGAGATTTCATCTATGCAATTGAAATTGAGTTTTAGGAAGGGATGTCATATTTTTGTATCCCATATGGAAGATACAACCAAAGATAAAGTGGAAAGTATTGAAGACCATCCGGTCTTAAGGGATTTTGAATATTTGTTTTGGGAAATACCAAGATTTTCACCAAAGAGAAACATTGATTCCTCTTTTTATTTGGTGTCAGGAGCTACCCCAGTGTCCAAGACACCTTATAGAATGGGCACACCTGAATTGAAGGATTTGCATATGTAGCTTGAAGAATTTTGTCATCTTGGGGTGCTAAAGTTATTTTTTTGAAGAATAAAAACGAAACCTTAAGGATGTGTATTGATTTCAGACAGTTGAATAAGGTCACCATAAAGAACAAATATTCTTTCTCAAGAATTTATGATTTATTTGATCAACTGAAAGGTTCAAGGATATTTTCCAAGATAGACTTGATATCATGTTATCATCAAGTAAGGATAAAGGAACAAGACATCATAAAAACATCATTCAAAACAAGATATGGGAGTTATGAATTCAAGGTAGTACCATTTGGACTATCAAATGCCCGAGTTGTTTTTATGTGTCTGATGAATGGAGTGTTTAGGGAATACTTGGACAAGTTTGTAATTGTGTTCCTAGATGATATATTCATTTACTCAAAGACAAAGGGGGAACATGAGCAACATTTAAGAATGGTGTTGCAATTTTTAAGAGAGCATAAATTGTATGCTAAGATAAGTAATTGCATATTTTATCAAAAGAAGATTCATTAGTTGGGGAATATTATTTCAACATATGGAATAACAGTTGATCTTGATAAAATAGAGTCCATTATAGGATCGCCAATGCCAATAAATGTTACATAGGTCAGATCATTCATGGGTCTTATTTATTATTACTGAAGATTCACAAAGGCATTCTCAAAGACTACAAGCTCAATCACTTATTTGCAAAAGAAGGGAGTGAAATTTGAATTGACTCCCAAGTGTGAAGAGAGATTTCAGTAGTTGAAATGAATATTGACAAGTACACCAATATTGAATATTGCATTTCTGAATGAATATTTTTCGATGTGCACTAATGCATGCAAGGAAGGGCTCAGTGGAGTCCTCACACAAAAGGATGATGTAGTATACTATGAGTCCAAAAAATTAAAATAGCATGAGATAAAATATGTTACACATGAATTGGAATTAGAAGCCATTATATGTTCACTAAAAATGTGGATACATTACCTCATGGGGAGGAAATTTGAGCTAAGGTCACACCATTGTAGTCTAAAAAATTTGCTTGGACAACCAACATTAAGTGACAAGAAAACTAGATGCCTTGAATTTCTTAGTGAGTATGAATTTGAAACTAAGTGTATAAAAGGAAAAGAGAATCCAGTGGTTGATGCACTCAGTGGGTGTAACACACCCAGCCTTAAACCTATTGGGCTATGCCACACATAAATTCTTACAGAATTGTATAAACTGTGCCATCCTCGGACACCCAGGTCGAGTCATGCCACTTCATAATAACAATAATTTCATCTGTATAATTATATATAGAAATTAAGTAGACAACCACATTCTAAAAATACAAATATTCATGCAGAAATAACAGTAAAAGTATACATGCAGCATGCATAGGAAAAACCCATAAACATTAAGCACATGTATAAATACACAACATGTAAATTAATACACAATTGATACTTATATTTAATAGAATACCACCAACTGCATGAAGACTTTCCACGATCCTCCTAGCCTTATACCATGTTGCTCATAACTCTCAGCAGTGAGTCACCCCCAAGATGGGACTAAACTCCACCCGAGTAAACGAATTCCTAAGCTAGGTTGAGACAATAAAGACAACAAGAAGGATTTAGTCCCAAGAGCCAACTCAAACTACCAGCCTATAATATCTCATTCCCCACATGCATTTCCCACCCCAGGAAGTGTGCCCCTTCTCTGTTCAATATTCCTTTGGCTTCCCCACTTCCCTTACAGGGCTTCAGCAACAAGCCAAACAAGAAGTCTCAAAGCATTGCAGTTGCAGTTGGGCTCCCTCAGGAAATCACTTTCCCAACAATTCTCTCACCTGGAGAGAGTTTCTCATAGGCCTGACAACCTACCTCTTCAATCCCACGGGCATGAAAACCCTCTTCTTAAATCCATCTCTCTAGTCAACCAGGTGAAGGCAGCAACCGAAAACGGGTATGGAATAGGTGATGGAAGCGACCACACTCATGTTAGGAATGGAGATGACAGAAACAGGAATTAGTTAAGGAACAACATTGTCTCAGGTACAGTACAATACTACCTCAAGTATAGTACGGGTACGTTACCCATGATGGGGAGGTACTGTGTACAGCTTCTGGGTTGTAGATATTGAACGATGGAGGTCTCCGAGTGAAAACGATGGCAGACTAGTGAATCGTGAAAATGTGAGGGTGACTAGGGAGAATCTTCCCCAACAAACTAATTTTCCCCACATATAACTTCATGCGCCTTGATTCACACATGGTCCTCCACGAGCGCATTCCTCTCCACTTGTAGATCAGTCCCCTTCACATAATAACTTAAGATAATATGATATTTATCCTTGCCTTAGTATTTAGGAATAATAATATAATATTCCCTTAGAGATAATCCCTCTAGCTTAGCCCCTTTCTTAGGCTCTTATTCCCCCCCTTTCCCTTCCTAATGGAGTTTAGTCCCCCATACTTTTTTATCGTGGTTGGTCTACATGCAGTGATGTATTATATTAATAATATGAGTGTTTACACATACAAAAAATAGGCTCACTGGCCTTTAGCTTCTAGGCTCTCCGGCCTAATCATCACATAATCCTCCTATCTTATAATCACTTGGCTCACCATCCTATAAAACATATTTTACAATTTCAATTGGGGCTCAATATTGGGGTATTACGTTCTCCTCCCCTTATTTATTCATTGTCTTCATTACAATATATATATATATATATATATATCATCAAAATTTTCAAAACTCTTCAAAAATATGTGGGTATTCTTCCTGCATAGCATCTTCGTGCTCTGAAGTTGCATCCTCAGGAACGTACCAGGTCCATTGGACCTTTACTAGATCTATGGCTTGATTCTGGAGTTGCTTGATCTTCTGGTCCAGTATGCACACCGGATGCACTTGAAAAGCGCCTTCTTGCTCCACCTGAATCACATTCCAATCAATAACATAATTAGCATCATATATACACTTTTTGAGCAATGATACATGGAATACATTATGAATAGACATTAATGTAGGTAATGAAAGCATATATGTTATAGGACCAATCCTCTCCAGGATTTCAAACATCTCACAATAACGAGCTGCAACTTTGAACAATTTCCCAACTTCACGGAACTTTTGTTGGCCTTCACTTTCAAGAATACATGATCACCCACTTTAAACTCCCTATGAATTTTGTCGTTATCAACATAGATTTTCTTCCTATCTTGAGCAGCCTTTCAATTCTATTTTATTTTTATCATCTTCTCTTCCATTTTCCTAACCAAATCTGGCCCAACTATTGCTCTATCTGCTAGGTTATCCCAGCTTACAGGTGTGCTGCACCTTTTTCCATAAAGTACCTCAAATGGGATCATCTTTAGAGATGATTGGTACCCATTGTTATAAGAAAAATCTACCAAGTGTATTTAGTCTTCCCATTTTGATGGTTTATCCATCACATACATCCTCAACATATCCTCAATCACTTTATTCACTATCTTTGTTTGTCCATCAGATTATGGATGATAAGTTGGGATGAAATTTAAATTTGTTCAAAATCCTTTGAATAATATTTTGCAGAACTTTGAGGGAAACTTTGGATCTGTTTCAAACATAATTGTCTTGGGTATATTGTGCAATCAAGCAATTTCCCTCATATAAATATTAGCAACGTTAGTTTCCTTGTGAGTGAGATTCACTGGAATGAAATGGGCATCTTTAGTAAGCTTTTCCACCACTACCATGATAGAATCATGTTGTTTTCTTTTTTTGGGAAGTTTGGTGATGAAATCCATTGTTATAACTTCCCATTTCCACTCAAGGATGGGTAATGGCTGCAGCAACCCAGTTGGGTGTCTATGCTCATCCTTGACCTTTTGACACTCCAAAAATTTGGAAATGTACTCAACAACTTATTTCTTCATGCCTGGCCAATAATATTGGCTCTTGACAACTGCAATTGTTTTCTAATACCCTAGGTGTCTAGCATAAGGTACATTATGCATTTCCCTTAATATCAGAATTTTCAATTCTTGGGAATTTGGTACATAAATTATTCTTCTATGCATAATAATTTCATCATTTCCGAGCTTGTAGTCCTCATTTTTCTGTTTCCAAAAATACCTTGTTGTAATTTTTTCATTACTTCCATTTATTGCAAATCTGATCATGCAGCCTCTAAAAATTTTTATTTCAAATCAGATTGGTACATGTTGATGGTTGTAGCATGCAACTCATTTTCTCTTTTGTTGAGTGCATCATCCACCTTGTTCTCTTTCCCTTTGATATGCTTTATATGAAAGTCGTATTCACTGAGAAACTCTAACCACCTTCTCTTCCTGCCATTTAGAGTTGGTTGTCCAAACAAATATTTCATACCATTATGATCTATCCTCGGCTCAAACCTTTTCCCCATGAGTTATTGCCTCCACTTCTTCAAGGCCTGTACTATGGCTATCAAATCCAAATCATGAGTGGCATAATGTCTTTCATGCTCCTTCAACTTTCTTGTCAATTCATAACATACAACAAACCCATTTTGACTGAGGACTCCACCTAGTCCTTCTTTACATGCATATGTGCATACAATAAAATCTTCATTCGGATCAGCAATCCTTAGAATTGGAGCACCGGTTAATAATTGCTTCAAGTGTTGAAAAATATTTTCACACTCTAATGTCCACTGAAACTTCACTCCCTTCTTTTGCAAGGAAGTGATCGGGGGTACAATCTTTGAGAATCCTGCAATAAATATTCTGTAGTAGCCTGCAAGACCCATGAATGATATGACTTATGTCACATTCTTAGGTGTTTACCATCCTCTAACAGCCTCAATATTTTCAATATCCATTGCTATCCCTTCCTCAGATATGATATGCCCCAAATAATGAATTTGGTTTTGATAAAATGAGCACTTGCTCAATTTTGCATACAACTGATGCTCCCTTAAATCTTGTAATAACATCTTCAAGTGTTTTCCATGCTCTTCTTTTGACTTGGAATATATAAGAATGTCATCCAAAAATATAATGACAAACTTATCTAAGTATTCTCTGAAAACACCATTCATTAAACACATGAATACAATTGATGCATTTGATAACCCAAATGGCACCACTGTGAACTCATAATGCCCATACATTGTTTTGAAAGGATTCGTGTTGATGTCTTCATATTTAATTCTTACCCGATGATAACCTGACCTAAGATCAATCTTGGAGAATTTCTTTCATTCTTCAACTGATCAAAGAGGTCATCGATCCTTGGAGAATGATACTTATTATTTGTTTTTACTTTGTTCAACTTCCTGAAGTCAATACAAAGTCTCAATGTTCCATCCTTATTCTTCACAAATTATACTGGAGCACCCCATGGTGACACACTGGGGCATATATACCCCTTCTTCAAAATCTCTTCCAGTTTCATTTGCAACTCCTTTAACTCTGGTGTACTCATCTTGTAAGGGATCTTGGATACTGGAGTTGCTCGAGGCATCATATTTATAGGGAAATCAATATCTTTTTTACAAGGTAATCCTGGTATTTCTTTAAACACATCCCAAAACTCCTTTAGGACTACATAATATTCAATATTTGACACCTTATCCTTAGGTGTTTCTTCCATATGAGATGCAAATAATTGACAACATTTTCTGTAACATTTCTTCATCTTCAATGCTGAAATTTTTATGACAACTACTGCCCTGGGAATTCCCTGTATTATCCTTAGGTTCCCTTATTCATCCCAGAAAGTAAATGATTTATTATAATATTCTATAATATCATGGTGTTGTTCCAACCAGTCCATACCAATTATAAAATCATAGGAACCTAAATGCAAGATGTTCAAATCTACCCTGGTGCTCACTCCATTCGTGCCCACTAGGCATGACTTAAACATATTGGGCTATGCCACACATAAAATCGTGTGGAACTGTATAAATTGTGTCATCCCTGGAAAGTTAGGCCAGACCATGCCACTCCATAATAACAATAATTTCATATGTATAATTATATAGAACTTAAGTAGACAAATATATTCTGCAAATACACATATTCATGCAGAAATAACATTAAAAATATACATGTAGCAAACACAGGAAAAATCCATAAACATTAAGCACATGTATAAATACACATCATGTAAATTAATACACAATTGATACTTATATTTTATAGAATATCACCAACTACGTGCAGACCTTACACGATCCTCCTAGCCTTAGACCACACTTCTCATAACTCTCAGTAGTGGGCCACTGATCCAGGTGGATATCGGTGGCCACCCACCTTATCCAAATGGCTCAAAACGACTTTCTGGCAATTTTGGCAATTTACTATTTTTAGCAGTTTTTTCAGGTCCTGAACTTCCGGGGCCATTTTTAGGCCCTAAACAATGTTTTTTTGGGTATGTTTCTCTCTCAAATTAATTCTTATGATGCTATTTTGTCTTGATCATTGTAGGCCTCGGATAGATATTTCCAACGAGCTATCGCAGGCTTAAAACAGAGATCGTATGCAAAAGTTACGACCCCGGGAAGTTGATGTACTCACTTACCCAAACGGGGCCCACATGACTTTTGGCTCTTCATCTCCTAGGGTTAGGTTTTTGGATTTCTAGGACTTTTGGCATTTTCGTTTATTGTAAAAAGTCCTTCAGAGCCTCATTGTAATCATCTTCTTGCGAATGCGAGTAGTCGTCACATCTCTTCTTAGAGATAAGCTGCCACCATTCTAGCAAGTCTTCCACTCTGTATTTTTACAGTCTCTGTACATTTCTTTCATTAATAGAAATCATGTATTATTGTATATATGTGTTGATGGTTGCATCTTTGATACATTTCTGTTATATTATTGAATACCTGTGATATCTTTGTGCATTTATTTATTATATCTCCGATCTCATTTCGTGCCGAAAATAATCCGGATCAGCCACCCCCGAGCTAGGACTAAAATTCACTGAGGTTAAGGGATTCCTAGGCTAGGATGAGACAATATAGACAATAGGAAGGATTTCATCCTAGGATCGAACTCAAACTACCATCCTACAATCTCCCATTCCCCATATTTTTGTTCCACCCTAGGAAGTTTTCCCCTTCTTTGCTCAACAGTCCTTCAACTACCCCACTTACCTTCTAGGGCTTCAGCCATAGGCTAGACAGGAAGTCTCAAAGCACTACAGCTGCAGTTGGGCTCCCTCAGAAAATCACTTTCCCAACAATTCTCTCACCTTGCGAGATGAATGGCACTCTACTTGTCATAGTACAACATGATATTCTCTTGCTTCTTTGTCAATTCCTCCATAAACCTTTGTAACCAAATCATCTCTTTACTATCCTCTATAGAAGCAACATACTTTGATTTTGTTGTTAATAGAGCAACAAACTTTTGCAGTTTCAAAATCCAACTTATTGTAGTTCCACCTACAGTAAAAACATACCTTTTGGTGATTCTCATGCTATCTTTATCACCTGTCATATCTAAATCAACATATCCCTGTAGAACAATGTGTGAACCTCCAAAACATAATGCATAAGTAGCAGTACCTCTCAAATAATTGAGAATCCAATTTACTTCCCTCCAATGTTCTTTATCTAGATTTTTCATATACATTCTCACAACTCCCAGTGCATGTGAAGTATTTGGTCTTATGCACACCATATCATACATCAAGCTACCAATTGTTGATGAATAAGGGACCCTAGACATGTATTATATATGTTCATTTGTCTAGGAACACATTTCATTGGTTAATTTGAAATGGTTGGACAAAGGTGTACTAACTATATTTTCATTCTTCATTCTAAACCTCTCCAACACCTTCTGATCTGGATTATTTTCGGAACGAAATGAAAGCATAGAAATTACAATGAAATAATCATGAAAATTTTCAAAATGAGAGAAATACAACAATACTTGATTTCTATTAATGAAATAATTGTAAAGAGACTGTAAAAATACAGAGTGTAAGACTCGCTAGAATGGTGGAAGCTTTATCTCTGAGAAGAGATGTGACAACTACACTCATTCATAAGAATATGATTACAATGAGACTCTGAAGGCCTTTTTATGATAAACAAGAATGTCAAAACCATAGACATCCAAAAACCTAACCCTAGGAAATGAAACGCAAAAATTCAAGTGGGCCCTGTTAGGGTAAGTTAGTACATTAACATCCCGATGTCGTAACTTTTGCATACGATATTTTTTTTTAGGAGTGTGATAGCCCATTGGAAAGGTATTTTCGAGAAATACGCATTACATCGTCAAACTCTAACTCCGTCTATAGTTTGTCTATGGCGAGCAAAAAAAAACATTGTTTAGGGCCCCAAAATAGCCCTGGAAGTGCAACAAGATGTCCTGACATGAAAACATACAAAATAAGCCAGTATGATTAAGTGGAAGGCCACCAGTATCCACCTCGAAGATGTGTAGGGCTTCAGACAACCCCAGAAGTGTAGAACCCACAATTACAAAGAAGTACAGAAGAACATGTTGCACTAAAAACCGATAAGAGGAGTTAGTTGGAATAGGTGGGTGGCCACCAATATCCACTTGGATCACCTTCTCTATGTACTCACGCTAAGACAATATCAATTTGTAATTTTTTATGTCTCTTGTTATTCTCATACCAAGGATTTTATTTGCAACACCTAAATACTTCATTTCAAATGAAATAGCTAATTTATTTTTTAGCACATTTGTATCTTGCATGTGAGATCCTGCAACAACCATGTCATCTACATACAATAGCAAGATAATATAGATTCCATTTTTCAGCCTTGTAAAATAAACATACTGATTAGAATGACATTTATTATAACCTTGTTATGTCATAAAACTCTCAAAACTCAAATACCACTTCCTTGGATCTTCCTTTAGTCCATACAAACTCTTCTCCAACTTGCATACCAAATTTTCATTCCCCTTGACCTCATACTCCTATGGCCACTACATATAAATCTCTTTCTCCAAATCCCCATGGAGAAAAGTTTTTTTTACATCTAAATGTTCAAGATGTAAATCTTCTACTACCACAAGACTTAAAATAGTCCTAATTAAACTCATTTTAAGAACACGAGAAAATATTTCATCAAAATATATACCTTTCTTTTGTACAAACCCCTTTAAAACAAGTCTAGACTTGTACCTCTTTTTGCCTCCATCTTCTTCCTTCAACCTGTAAACAAATTTATTCTACAATGTTCTTTTTCCTGTAGGAAACTGAACCAAGTCCCAAGTTTGGTTATTTACCAACGAATCCATTTCATTTTCCATTCCTTGCTCCAACTTCTTTATAGTGTCTAACTGCATTTCCTCTTCAAAAATTTATGGTTCACCAAAGTGAGTCAATAATAAATAATACAATAAAGGAGAGTGTCGTTCAAGGGGTCTACTTAACCTAGTAGATCTTATAACAACACTTGCATGAGTTTTAGGTGTTTTTTCTCCTTTTGCTGTACATTTTGATTTTTCGATACCTTTGGAATTTCATTTTCTTTGATTTCATCAAGCACTATGTATTATGTGTTTTCATTTTCATGTTTATTTCCCTACAACTGATCTATGTACATGACCTTTTCATTGAATACCACATCTCTACTCCTAATGATTTTATGATTTTCAGAATCCCATAAGTGATAACCAAAATCATTAACACCATATCCAATAAAGTTACACTTCTTGGATTTTTTCTCAAGATTTGTTCTATTTTCTTTATCAATATGGGAAAATGCTTCACAACCAAAAGTCTTCATAAAAGATTAGTTTACCTTTTTACCTGTCCATGCCTCCTATGGAATGCCACCATCCAAGGAGATTGAAGGCCCTCTATTTATTAAGTAAACAACAATATTTACAGCATCTACCTAGAACTGTAAGGGAAACCCAACATTCAATCTCATACTCCTTGCACGTTCCATGATATTCATGTTCATCCTTTCTACGACACCATTTTTTTATGGTGTCCATGGAATTTTATTCTCTCTATGAATCCCATGGTATGAACAGTAATAATCAAACTCCCTACAAAAGTATTTACCTCCATTGTCTGATCTGAGACACTTCAAACTTTTTCTTGCCTCATTCTCAACCAAATCTTTCTATTTCTTAAAAGTGTCAAAACATCATATTTTGTCGAGTGAAATAAACCCAAGTTTTTCTAGTTGCATTATCAATAAAAGTAACATAATAACAAGAGCCACCAAGAGATGATACATTATTTGGTCCCCATACATCTATATGCACAAGCTCTAAATTTACATTCTTATTTTCCTTTCCAACCCTGAGAAATCTGAGTCTCTTATGTTTTCCATAAACACAGTGTTCACAGAAATCCAAATCAACTTGTTTAAGATATGGCAACAAATTCCTTTTGTGAATTATCTACATCGCCTTCTCACTCATTTTTCCAAACCTATGATGCCACATTGTTATATCCACACATGTAGAAGCTAAAGAGATCGAACAGTCAGCATTACCAATACATAAATACAATATACCTACCTTCTCTCATTTTTCCATTACCATTGATCCTTTAGTGACCTTCCACGCCTTATCTGTAAATGTAGATATAGATCCTTCACTTTCCAACTATCCTGTTGAAATTATATTTCTTCTCAAATATAGTATATGTATCACCTCTATCATTAACCATTGGTTTCCATTATTTTTCTTTATTTGTACCTTACCCATTCTGAAAATATGACAATGTTCATCATCACCCAAATAAACGTGTCCAAAATCACCTTGAACATAATATTGGAAATATTTTCTATGGGGCATGGCATGACATGAAGCTCATGAATCTACTACCCAAGATTCAAAAATATTATCTAAAGAAAGAATCAAATCATCTTGTAACACATCACCTGTTACATTTACTTCGTGATTTTTTTCTTGTTTTCCATCTCTTTGTTTCTTTGGAGCTCTTTAGTCTTTCTTCAGATGTCTTTTCTTCCCACAATTCTATCACTCTATATTTCCTATTTTGGATTTGGATCTTCCCTTCCTAGAATTCCCACAGTTTCGTAAGATCTCTCCTCTATCCTTTTTTCTTCCCCTATTCTCCATGGTCAACGCATTACCTGATGTCTTACCTATGTTTTTCCATAACATTTCCTCGCTAAGGATAACACCAACAAAATCATCAAATTTCAGAGTGTTTGAAGTAGAGACAGAGTTACTTATAGCCATGACCAAGACATTCCATCTTTCTGGCAATGAGAACAATATTATAACATCCCTAACCTCAGCATCAAAGTCCACTTTTACAGAACTTAGTTGATTAGTAACTATATTTAATTCATTTAAATGGTCAACAACAGACCCACCTTCTGAAATTTTCATATTAAATAATCACTTCATTAGAAATACCTTATTGGAGGCCGAGTGATTTTCATATAGTTTAACCAATGTCTTCATTATATGCTCTATTATCATTTCTTTTGAAATATTTAAATCCACTGCTAGGCACTGTCATATCCTTCATACTCGTCATCTTCTTTGCTTTTCATCCCAATGGTAGGAAAATATCTTTTTGATATAGATAGTCTTCCATTTTCATCTTCCATAACTAGTAGTTTTGGTTGTTAGATTTCTCAACCTTAAAATATACATCTTCCGCCATTACTCTCACTCGAACCCTCTTTTCATGGGAATTACCTTTTGCTCTAATACCAATTGTTAGAATAACAAGATTGCGGAGCAATAAAATAAAACAAATGCGGAAAAAAAAAACCATAAGATACACAATACAATAGAGACACATATATATGTGGTTCAACCACCGTGAGTTATGTCCACCAGAGAAAATTGTCAGGTCCTTCCTTTTATTATTATCCATCAAATGGAGGGATACAACCTACAACACACCCACTATAATTTCCTTATGTTTCTCTCAATATTCACTCACATACATAGTCCCAATACAATTCCCTTATAAAATAGGGTTTCCTTCTAGGGAAAAAAACTCTAACATAACTTATACCGTCCAATATGTGACCTTATAATGAACGGTCTAGATTGACTACAAAATAACAATATTTTACAAGACAATTTTCCCAAAAAAAAATCTTTGGGGGCACTTCCCATGAAACCCCGCCAAGGGGGGCTCCAAAATTTCTCCCAACCCTGTTGGACCCCCTTGGCAATAAATGTGGGGGCGTAAATCCACCACACACACCCCGGTTGGGTAATGGGGTCCAAAAATGGATGAAACAAGACCTGTAAATTAGGAATATAATCAGGCTCCACAACCAACAGTGTTACCTCCTATATATATTATAGAATGGACTATTACTCTAGTGTACTCTTGCTCAAACTTTTGGCAGTAGGGTTTTACACATTACCATATCTAAACCCGATCTATCTTAGTTGTACTATGATACATCTCTTTGATACTTGAGTTAACTTGATTTCTTTAATGGTCGACTCCGATTAAGGGTCAAGTCTAAAACCAAAATCTTCCACATCGTGGTTCCACTTCAGTTCACTAATAGTCCCTTACCTACTCAAATACGTAATCTTTACTGTATATCAGAAATCATAATATTTTAGCAAACCATTAATCCATTTTTATCTGTTGTATAGTGGATGTTGTTATTCTTCCTAACTCTATCGATCTTAGGGTTTCACTTTTCCATTAGAGTATGTTTTTTTTCACTGTAATCTTGAACCAGGGCGACATGGAAGACTACGAAAACTCTGGTGAGAACATTGTGACTTCTCTCATCATTTGATTTATATTCTCATATATTGAACATTGGATTTATTTCATAGCTAATGATTATTTTATTTTTGGAGTTATTTATAGGTTTTCCCTGTCTTCAAAAATGTTATTCTTGTTCTCCAATGAATACCATGACTATGTAGGCCTAGGTAATTTTATAACTCTTCTCGAACTCATAACTTCATTTTTATTCCAGAATCTGCTAAGAAATAGACTGTATCGATATGATACAATAGTTTGTGGGATTCCCAAATGTACCAAGACTCGTTCAAAGAAGAGCTTGGCAGTGGCCTCTGTTGTGATGCTCTTCTTCCAGGCAGCCAGAATCGCCATCTTATAAAATCGATCCACAACCACAAAAACACAGTCACTTCCCCGCTATGTGGACGGGAGGCATGACATGTAGTCCATTGAGATGGATTCTCGTGGCCTGTCGGGACTAGGAAGAGGGGTGTACAGGACTTGTTTCTTAGTGGTTGGTTTGGAAATCATGCAGGCAGTGTAGGACCTGATATACTTGCTCGCCTCCTGTTGAATTTTTGGCTAGTAGAAATGTTTCTGTAGCATTTCCACTGTCTTTTCAACGCCAAATTGTCATGCATACCACTGGAATGTAGTGGGCTTCCCATATCATATTATCCCACTCGCTTGATGGAACACAGATATGGCCCAGATAGCACAGCATCCCATCCTAAATATGGAAATTAGCGACAATTGAGTTTGCGCCCAACATTTGGTAGGTGGTGGCAAATTCTGGGTCTATCTCATAGATTTGGGGCCATCGAGAGGTCTCATGGCCATAAGGGTCTAGCACCGTGGTGAGTGTCATGACTGGAAGTATTCTGAGGAAATCAGTGACGCGGTTGGTGCTTCTCATTTTATACTTGATGTTGAGGTGGAATTGTTGCAAGTACGTGGACCTATTATATCTATTATATCGGGACCTAGTGGTAGACAGACTTCAGATCAATCTTATTGAAGTACTGGGACCCTGTGAGTTGATCAAGGAGGTCATCGATTCGGGGAATCGGGCACCGATTTCTTACTGTGATTTTATTCATGCCCCGGTAATCAATGTAGAGTCGAGAGGTTCCATCTTTCTTTTGTACCAGCACGATTGGGCTCCCGCAAGGTGATGAGCTGGGACAGATTTTCCCCTTATGGAGAATTTCTTGGATGTTTCACTTGATCTCCTCATTCTCTAATAGAGATCGGCCTTAGACTGGCCAATTGGGCAATGGTGCACTAGAGGTCAGATCGATGGGGTGCTTGACCTAACAGTGCAGAGGTACCCTGATAGGTGAGGAGCAGATATCTGAGTATTGTTCCATGACCTTATCCACTTGATTTTGTTGTGTGGAGAGGTCGGTCACGGATACCCTGGATGTGACTGTGATCTTTTGCTCATTCTGAGAGAGAATCATGAAGAATACAAATTTCCATGTCTGAGAGATGACCTTTATGCATTGCTTGGGAGCGATCAAGGAAATACCACTGGGTGGGACTCCCTCGGGTATCTTGTACAATTTCATGTTCAAAGTAATAATAACACTGCGAGGCCTAGACTCATATACAACATGACGTGTCCATAAATATGGTTGGCCCAAAAGAACATCACAACATTCAAGAGGGGAAACATCACATAATACCTTGTCTTTGAAGGGATTGATGTCATATGACATGTGACATTGTTGGCTGACACAGATGTCGCTTCCTTAGTGGAGCCATCCAATGGTGTAGGGTTGTGGGTGTGGCATTTTTGGAAAGGAAAGTTGCTTGACAAACTCTATTGAGATGAGGTTCTTCTGGCTACCGTTATCAACAATGAAGCGCAGCAGGCTACCCTTCACCCACATTTTTGAATGAAAAATGTGCTCACCTTCCTATGGCTCGTATGGTTCACTGGGCTAGAGCTTGGTGGTAGAAACGGTAGCATTGGGTTCTGCATCTATGATTTATCTCCCCCTTTCTAGATCTGACTCAGAGTTGGAACCCGCATTTGATTCAGAGGCTTTCACCTCATCCACCAGTGACTTCTTCGAGTGGTAATCAACAGTTTTATGAGAGGGGATCTTATGGAAGTCACGCCAGTTCCCAGTATATTTCTTTGTATTTTCGATGTCTTTCTTTGCTTACGGCATGGACTGGTTGTTCTGAGGTTGTCCTTTCTTCTACGGGTTGGGTTCTCCCTTTCTTGGATTTTTTTGTGGGGGGTTTCGAGGCCCAAATTTCCACATCTTTTTTTTAAACTTCTGCTCAATTTTGACAGCATATCGGTAGTTCACACCCAAGGATGAGATGTTTAGAAACTCCATTTCAGCCTGGATGCATATATGCATACTGTCATGATACTTGAGCACCAGATGTCACTCAGAATCTTTGATACCGAGCTTGGTGTGCAAGGTATGGAAGATATTTGTGAACTCAAGCATCGCTTGGTCTCTTTCCTACCGCAGCTTGGTCCATTTTGTGTGCAGGTCGTCGTCATAACTTCCAACAGGGTGGTATTGTTCCTTAATAACATCCATGAAGGACTCCTAGGTGACTATCACTGTAAATAATTAGGGTTCCTTTGTTTCCTTTTGCTCACAGAAAGTTTCCCACCAATATTTTACATGGGGGGCAGCTTTGAGGAGCGCAAAAGTAATATTTTCTCTATTCGTGAAGTTATGGACAGAGAAATACCCTTCTAGCAGATTCAACCATTTGTCTATCGTATCTGCATCTATCTGACCTTCAAATATAGGAACATTGAAGTTTATTTGTACCTTGAAGGGGTCGGTGCATCCATTTGAGGAAGATGTGTCACTTGTTGGTAGCCACCAAAGGATCTGCGCAAAACTATCCATCATCTCGTTCCTCTGTTGCATGAGGTATTTCTTGAGAAACATTTTGAAGCGATCTCTTGTCCCATCGTCTTTCTTTTCTTCTACCGTGAGAGGTCGTTTGGCCATGCGAGAGATTTTTTCCTCAAGAGAACCAATCTTGAGACCCAATTCTTTGTACCCTGACCTCGTTGGGGACATGCATTAAGAACGACAAGGAGAAGACCGCTCTGATACCACTGATCTGGAATATATTTGCAGAATGAAATGAATAAATATTATCATCAAAAGATTCTTAACAAATAATAACAGATATACAGTAAAATTGATTTCTATTCAATAAAGAAATAAGTTGAAACTGTAAAATGCAGTGGAAATAAGCTTGCTAGAATGACGACAGCTTATCTCTAAGAAGAGATGTGACGGTTTCACTCATTCATAAGAAGATGATTACAATGAGGCTATGAAGGCCTATTTACAATAAATAGGAATTTCAAAAACCTTAGACATCCAAAAGTCATGTGGGCCCCATTTGGGTAAGTTAGTACAAGAACTTCTCGAGGTCGTAACTTTTGCATACGATCTTGTTTTTAGGTGCACGATAGCCCATTTGAAAGGTCTATCTCAGGAATACAAATTTTTTTTCTATCTATCAAAGGTGATTTTGATTGTGGTGAGCCCTAAAAAACATTGTTTAGGGCCTCAAAATGACCCCGCAAGTGAGGGACTCGAAAACTAGGGAAAAACATGCCAAACTAGAAAACTATCAGAATGAGCCAGTTGGACTAGGTGGGAGGCCACCAACATCCATCTGGATCATACCATTATAGAGTCATTGTTTTTCTTAGTTGTAGGTAGTCCTATAATAAAATGCATGCTAATCACTTCCCACTTCCACTCAAGAATGGGTATGGGCTACAATAATCCGGCTGGGTGACGGTGTTTAGCTTTAACTTGTTGGCACTCAAGACACCTGGAATGATATTCGGCTACATCTCTTTTCATCCCCATCCAAAAGTTTTCTTTATTTAAATATGTTATGGTCTTTTGGTAACCTCGGTGACCTTAATAAGGTTTCTTATGTACTTCAGCTAGTATCAAAAATTTTAATTATGTGTTTTTTAGAACATAAATTATGTTTTTACACTGCACTAAACCCTCTTGATTGTAGCTGAATTTTGTTTGTTCCTCAACTGATTTATTATTCTAAAAATTGTCTTGTATTTTCCTATAGTTTTCATCATTTTTTGTTGTTGACTTAATTCTCTATTTCAAATCATTTTGTACATTACTCTTGAAAATTGCATGTAGTTTTCTGCTAATTGCATATGCTATCTTGTTTTCCTTTCATTTAATATGTTTTATTTCAAATTCATACTCACTTAGAAAAGTTAAGCTTCTTTATTGTCTTTCATTTAAGTTATGTTGATGAAAAAGATACTTAAGACCGATATTATCAATTTTTAATAGAAATTTCCTACCCAACAAGTAGTGTCGCCACATTTTTAAAGCATGTACAATAGTAGTTAATTCTAGATCATGTGTTGCATAGTTATTTTCATGAAGTTTCAACTTTCGTTATTCATAATAAATCACATGGTCATATTATAATAGTACACGTCCTATTCCTTCAAATAAAGCAATAGTACAGACCACAAAGTCCTTATGTGGGTATGTTATCTTCAAAATGGGTGTTGTTAACAATTGTTTCAATTTTTGAAAACTTTCTTGACATTTTCTGTCATTTTAAATACAATTCCATTTTTCTGTAAATAGGTTATTGGATAGGAAAGTCTTGAAAACCCCTCAATGAACCTAAGATAATACCCTATGATTCCCATGAAAAATCGAACATCCGACACATTCTTTGTCACTGGAAAATCTAGAATCTCCTTGACCTTTTTTGGGTCAGCTGCAATCCCTTCTCCTGAAATTACATGCCTCAAATATTGACATTATCCTGGTAAAATTCACATTTACTTAAATTTTCATACAGTTGATTCTCCCTAATTGTTTGAATGACCATTCTTAAGTGTTCTTCATGTTCCTCTTTGGTTTTTGAATAAATCAAAATGTCATCTTTGAACACTATTACAAACTTGTCTAGATATTTTCTCAACACATTGTTCATCAAACACATAAATGTAGAAGGTGTGTTTGTTAAACCAAAAGGTGCTACCATGAACTCATAGTGTCCATATCTGGTTTGGAAAGAAGTTTTATGAATGTCTTCTTCTTTAATCCTAACCTGATGGTACCCAGACCATAAATCTATCTTAGAGAATATCTTAGCTCTCTCGACTTGATCAAACAGGTCACCAATGCGAGGTAAAGGATATTTTTTCTTAATTTTCATCTTATTAAGTTGTGTGTAACCAATGCACAGTCTAAAGGTTCCATATTTCTTTTTAACAAACAAGACTTGTGCTCCCCATGGAGACACACTAGGTATGATATATTGTTTATCCATCAACTCTTGGAGTTGCATATTAAGATCAGTCAACTCCAGAGTACTCATCTCGTAAGGATCCTTTGATATCGATGCATATCCAGATACTAAGTCTATGTTAAAATCTCTGTCCCGACTAGGAGGTAATCCTAGAATTTCTTTCGAAAACACATCATGGAACTCTTTCAGTATTGGGAAATCTGTTAACAATCTCTTTTTCATTTTCTCGACATTTTCAGATATATGCACAACATAAATCTCGCATCCTTTCCTTTCATTTATTTTAATTGTAAGGAAGATATTTTTATTACTAACACTCCTCGTGGTTTTCCTTTTATTGGTTTACCTTTTCCAGAGTCATAAAAATAGTTAAAAGTCTTGTCATGACAATTTACAATAGTTGAATGTTTTTCCAGCCAGTCCATGCCTATGAGTAAATCATAAGATATTAAGGGTAAAAATTTTAGATATACCTTAGTCTCCATTTCATCCATAATTACTATACAATCTTTTACCAACTCAACAACTTTTCATTTCATTCATGTAGCTAACTTAAATATCCAAGACTTCTTATGTTTGATTTTATTGAGTTTACATTTTTCTACTACTATAGGTATTGAAATATAACTTAAACTTGCACTAGGATCTATTAAAATCGAAAAAAAATTCTAATTAACCGTACCTTCTATCTCCACCATGGAGGATTGATGGTCAACCTGTCAATTTTTGAAGGAATCATTGATATTATGAATACTTCTAGCAATATCATTTATTGTTGTTTCTTCTTGGATATTATGTATTTCCTTATTTATTTATTTTTTTGAGGAAAGTGTTTGTATAAGTGAGGTTCTTTGCAAACCCAACACTGAAGAGGTGGCCTAACTATCTCCCTCGCTATCTTGTTTACCAAGTCCAGAGGTTTACTATTGTTCTGAATCCATACATCTTGTTTTCCATTGAATCTATTTCTCCTAATCAATGCATTATGTGATGGTTTTCAAGGATTTTTAAATGGTTTATTTCTAGGATCAAACCAAGTCCTCATTTCTATGTTTCCATTTCTTTGCATTTTCATACCTCTTCTTAAATTGAGTGAAACATAGTTTAATGTGCCTTACTACTTCATCCATTGTATTTAGATTAAGGAACTCAAATCTGTCTTTGTATGCTTGAGGAAAATAACTCATGAGTCATTGAAACTTTTCCTTCTCCTCTCTAAGGTAAGGTACATATCTCATTAGATTCACAAACTTTTTGAAAAAAATCATCAATAGTCATTTGTCCTTGCCTAAGATCATGAAACCCCTTATCTTTTTCATCATAGTATTGTTTTGTTAAATACTTTTGTTTAAAATATTTCTTGAATATTTTCCAATTCAAGTTTTTTCTCCTAATCTTATTAATTATCTTAGACTCCTACCACCAAATGACATCTTTACGAGTCAGTTGGTATATAGATAACCTAGCCCTCAAGTTTCCTGGGTAGTTGTATATTTGGGAATATTTACCCATGTTCAGAAGCCAAGCTTGTGCTCCCTCCTTAGAATCACCATCAAAGATAGGTGGTTTGATTTTCTTAAACTCACCAAACATTTATTCCTCACGCCACTTCCTTTTCTTGGTTTTAGGTAACATATTTTGTAGTGTGCTTCTATCTTAGTTATCCTCATTGTTTTCTTCATCTAGGAACTATGTTTTGTCACTATTTACTTGATAGTCTTTACGCTTGTGTGATTCTTCATTGGAAATTTCATTTTTAGCATTCTTGGAATTTTATCCTATATTTCTAAACCATTTCATATCATTCATGTTTTTAAGAAGGATTTTGTTAACTCTTCTTGTTCTTTACTATCATTCAGTAGTTTTTCATTATTTTCCTTGATACTCTGTAACTCTTCCTTTATTCTACGCATGGTTTCCAATAGTCCTATAGAGTTATCTTATGGTTGTTCATTGTTTAGTTCCATATACATTTGTGGACCACTTGGTGTTGATTTACCAGGTTCTTGAGCCATGATACTAGTTATTTGATTATGATATGTGCAAAAACATAATTTAC
>ML808129.1:74180-94105 GCA_009831015.1 Picea engelmannii | reverse complement strand
ATATATTCTATTTTTTTATCCTATAAGGCAGTAGTGTTTGAACCATGCTCTAATACCATTTGTAATGTCTCCTACTACTACCAATTTTTTTTTTATTCCTCATTGTTTAAGGTATACGTGTATTACTACTCTTCACATGTAAAATATTAAATATTTATTGTACATGATTATCTAATATCCGTATCTAATTGTCATGGTGGTTCCATGAAAGAATAAGAGTTTATAGGTGTTCAAAACCTTACATCAAATTCATCATTACATTAAAGGTTATAGTTATTTGATTCCTCTTTTCATGGTAGGGATTGCCTTTGTTTAACTTGTTATTCCATTACACATCTTTTCATAATATAGTGCTACACGGCTCACATATTTCTTTTAAAATGACTTTCATTATGTGTAGGTATTGAAGAAGCTAAAGGTTGGTGATATCTCTCTTTCTTAAGTTAAATTCTCTAACTTCTTTATTTTATAACCATCCGTAAGAACTATGTGCTTTAATTTACAGTTTTACATTCATAGACTAGCTATCCATAATATTAACAAACATAAATAAAGGCTCAAATCTAAAATTAGAATATAGGCTATGACCCATAGACTAAATAACACTATTATAATCAAAACAAAATCCAAGATTCTTAACCATAACAAAATACAGTTGTTGCCATTTTACTTCACACTTCTACTTCATTATATAAATGAGAATATATTTAATATAGTAATACCTACTATATAGGTTATAGAGTAGATTATTACCCCATTGTACTCTTGCTTAAACTTTCAGTGGTAGGGTTTTACACATTACCATATCTAAACCCGAGCTAGTGTAGTTGTACTATGACACATCTCTTCGATACTTGAGTTAACTCGTTGTTCCAATTAAGGCTCAAGTATGAACCCAAAATATTCCACATCGTGGTGCCAATTGAGTTCATTGATAGTCCCTTACCTACTCCAATATGTAATCATTACTATATATCAAACTTGTAAACTTGTAATCATTACTAGTCCCAAAATTGTAATCTTTTATCAAACCATTAATCCATTAATCATTACTATATATCGAAAATTGTAATCTTTTATCAAACCATTAATCCATTTTTATCAGGTATTCTTCCCAACTCTGTCGATCTTAGGGTTTCATTTTTCCATTAGAGCCTATTTTTTTTCACTGTGCTCTCGAGCCAAGGAAACATGGAAGAATATGGTGACTCTGGTGAGAACATAGTGACTTCTCCCACAATTTAATTTATATTCACATATATTTTACTTTGATTTATTTCATAGTTGATGATCATTTTTTTGTGGAGTTATTTACAGGTTTGCCATGTCTTCGAAAACATTATTCTTATTTTCCAATGAATACCATGACTACACAGACCTGGGTAAGTTTATAAATCTTCTCTAACTCGTAACTTCATTTTTATACCCTATTTATTGATGGTGTACACTACATCAACTGGGCTCTGTTCTTGATACTAGGTTATTACAACTCATGAAATACATTTGATGCCAACCATCATTATTTATAGGTGCTTAAATTATGGGGCTTAGTCACAAAATGTAGAGATAAACAATGAAGAACAAATGTGTATGCCATGAGATGGACGTTAGATGGTATCGTTGAGTCTCATCTGAAGTCATTATTAAATTTCCATTGCATGCAATAACCAGAACTTACTGCTATTACACTTGCCTTATGGTTATGGTGGAAATACTCTATATATTAATACAATTTTGCGTATAAATACATTATGAGTGCCAACACTCCATATCGTTGACATGTAATTTGAATATAAACATTTCTTTAATTCATATCCTCTATATTGTGGTTTCTTTAAGTCAAGGGTTTGAGTATAATGTTGTCGAACAGTTTTTGTTCTGCGGTTTTTTCTTGAGACCCGTATTCATTGTGGTTGACTTTTCTTCACAGTATCCATAAGCTATGCTATCGTGGTAATCTTATTCAGACTAATAACCAGGTTTTTCACTGTGAACTCAGCTAGGACTCATATATTTAGTTCATATCTTCATTGTTAATATTCATGTCATGGTTTCGTAAGATGTCAATAGATTAACCTATGCCAAGTTTATAAGATACTTGTATCTAGTCTTTTTGTGTCTTCAAGTCATGGTCATATGTGCATAGGATTTCATTACTTCTTTTTGGAAAAGAGTCATGGCGACTATGGTCAAGATGTTCTTTGCAATGGATGAAACCTTAAATATTTATTGTACTTCTCGTTTTCAATAATTTATAAACACCATATATTGCAAATTAGAAACATTCTCCTGGTGTATTATTATAACTTTTTCCATTAGTACAAATTCTTAGAAAGTATAAAAATTTCTCATACAATCTGTATTGTAACACCATTGTAGATTTGTTTGCACTAATCTTTATAAGAATGCCATAAATTAGAATCTAAATAGAGATAAAGATGTTCAATATCATACATCTAAGAACATATATAAATATATTAAAGAAGACATATCTTATCCTGCTTCAAAACTGTAAGCAAATTGAGTAGATAACCAGTTCCTCCCAACCATAGACCTGAACAATCAAGATTACTTATTCATGTCACCCCTGAGCTTAAATCAGTATTCCATAGGAACTAGAAAATGTGTAACCCTTTCTAGAAAACTTGGATTTTGAATTTTTATCGGAACCATCAAACTCAATTCCTCTTCACAAGTAATGAGAAACATCCTCCCTCCTCTATACTTGTTTCTCTTCTTCCTTTCACAGAAAAAAAAAATAGATTTCCTAGGTCTTTCTCCTCGTTAGGGTCATCCCTAACCCTAGGGAATCTTCTTGGCATAAATTTGTGCTAGTTTGTTCCCTCACCTCACATCTTTGGGACTAGGTTTACACCTGTCCTCATGGATAATATTTATTCTGATGGTTGTTGCTCCTTTTCACTCTCCCATGGACTAATGGTTTACTCTTTGTAACTGAATTCTCTAACCAATTTGTTTCTAGTTAAATAAAATAAATTAAAATAATATTTACAAAAATAATCATCATCGTCAATGTTTATGATGACATAATTTTAACATAAATCTTTTCCCAAAAAGTTGCACAACATAAACCATCAAAAATTAAAATATTCAAATGTTTATAAATGGAGGGATATTATACCACCTTATAACATGCAACCAATGCATCAGTTATAAACATAACATCATCATCTCATAGAAAATAATTTGCATGCCAATTGTTGCATGTCATCACAAGAACACAACATCGTTGTCATAGTAAGCCACCAAATGCTCATGCATGCCATCATAAAACATCTTATCATAAAAAATGTATGCAATTACATCATGACATCACATCATGAAATACTATTATAAGAAATATTACCTAAACATGTATTTATCAAAGATATAACATTTCATCAACATGAACATATGGAACCACGTGTTAACATAACATCATATGTAAATAGCTTAGGTGTCTTTAAGATGGAATAACATCATGAATAGAGTAATCAAAAAGCATATGCATAATGTTGAATTCAACATATAGTATTTATTTTAACCAATAGCTAGTCATGCATCACAACGTCAAAGAAATTATCATAAAAACACTCATCTAGGATATGCATATGTCCTAGTTAAGTTAGTCAATCTAGTTTAACTCATAAAATCAATTTAATCAAATAGATAGGGAAAGTCAAAATGCATAGTTTCTATGTCCTCCCATGTAGTATAACTTGGGTTGTATTGGTCAAATTGGAATTTGACTCATTCAATTTCATGGCTTATTATATGACAAACCCTATGGTATAGTATAGAGAATGGTTTTACTTGAATAGATCCATCTTTGAAAACCTAAAATCTCTCAAATTTCAACACATGGGATAGATCAAGATCATAATGCCTAAGTACAGAAAAATGAAATACATTATGCATCTTTATTAGATGGAATGGTAGCTAAATCTTATAGGAAATTGGTCCAATCCTCCAAGGGATATTAATGGTTCGATGAATCTAGGGGACAACTTTGTTCCCTTCCCAAATCTGAAGGAACTCCTAGAGGTTCTAACTCTAAAGAAAACCTCGTTCTCTTCCTTATTGTAACATCTCGCTCTTGCGCGCACCTGATGTGACTTATTCCTTGAGGACATTTGCGTGCAAGTGATCCAGTTCATTATATGATTGTATGCTTCGCTTATGGATTCTGATGATGAGATTGTGGATTATGATGTTATATTTGTTATTTATGTGTAGACATGTGTTATTGACTGCTTTCTCCTGAGTGTGCAAGAATCTAGACACATTTAGGATGTCGATGGCATTGATGGACCTCCTTCTCCTAAATCCTTCTCGGATTAGTGATCATGTTTTTTATTGCCTAAAATCCTCATACCTAATTCTCCAAGGGATTGGGTTTCATTTTTCCCTTGCAATAAAGGTAAGATAGTTTAGAACCCTTACTTGTTTTAGTTGGGTTGCCCTCTTAGTTCATTAGGAGGGTTATGTAGGCTTGACTTCCCCTTTTAAAGATGTTTAAGTTGATCTAGTGGTTTATAGTTGGAGTTCTTGTTATCTGCATCTTGATTGTTGATACTAGCACACTTGCATTCGGTGCCTTACCTTAACAATTCCAGGACTACATCATTGAGTTAATTCTTAATGGGTTTAATAATACTTTCATTCTTGAAGCAGTCTCAAGTTGAAGGATTCATTTTCAGATTATCCATGTCATGTTCTTACCTCGCCTGGTTTAAACTTAAATTGTGGAAGACGCAAATGGTTTTCTAAATTACGGGGTTCCACTCTTAAATGTTTATTGTCATGAGTGTCATCACTTTGCACCTTTAATATTATTGAAGTATGATTGATTATTAGACGTTAGGCTCCTTGCGCGCACCAACTTATAATGTAATGATGATTACTTAGAGGTTAGACTTTGCACAATAAAAAGTAATGAATACATTTTACCTTGTGTCATTGTTTTAGCTGCGATGATTTAGAATGCCTCCACTTATGAATTTAGTGCCATGTATGAAGGTTAGATCACAGACTTCTTGCACAATGGATTTTGCGTCTTAAATGATAGTTATAGATATTTGTACTTCTTGCGCAATGAATTCTTGAACAATGATGATTTATGATTAATTAAGAGATTATTATAAAATGTGTGCATCGAGTTATGTTGATTTTTTACTTACCTGGTAGTTAGATCATGCGCACATCTTAAATATGAAGTGACTACACTTGTGACTCAACCCTTGTCATTGTTGAAAGATGAAGTTTTTACTTCTTTCACACTTTGAGTCTAATGTTGATCATCTTACGTCAAGACTGAGTTGATAATTTACTCTTGCGTCCTTCAAATTAATTTCGATTAATTGAGTAGATAGATCTTGACGTGTTGTGAATTATCTTGCGCAAAGATTATGAATGTTGAGTTTTTGGTCAGTGACTTAGGCGCGTGCCTAGGAGTATAGTGGATTTTTGTCTTGCGCCTTGAAACAAGTGAAGTTTAACATTATGCTTTATCTTATGGCATTGTATGATTGATTTTGTAATTAAGTTCTCCTGCGCCTTGGATTGATGTGGTTAGGTAGGCTGGTTTTTATTGTGATTTTGCGTCGATATGTGTTCGCCATTCACGACGATGATGTGTCGGCTTTTCATGATGATTTTTTTTAATGTGTTAATGTTGGTTCTTTTATATATTTCACTATTGTCAATGAAGTCGTTATTAAATGGTTATGTGTAATTCCTCAAGTAGCGTTTAAAAAAAAAATTACCTGTGGTTGTCTCTTTTGTCACTGTAATGACAAGTCATTACATATGGTATCAGAGTGGGTTCAACCTTGCGACTATGGATAGTCATGCCTTCCACTGAATTAAACCCTTGACTAATGCGTAGCGCTAATTAAAATTTTAACATGTCCATGCAGTAGTCACGGGTAGAGGACGTCACAGAGATTCACAACATGGTGCTGGGGAAGGAGGTGAAACACCTCCAAAAGCACACGCCGCTCTAGGATTCTAACCCCCAAGGGGAGGAACAAGTCCTTGGGCAGAAGTCAATTTTTGTAAGGGAGGTGGGTGGTCTGACAAGGTCCTCCGAGGGAAATGTCAGAGGCCTAGACTGATCGTTTGTACTGAGATAAGGCCAGGGCACCTATACCCCTGAGGGTCCATAGTGCACCCTAACTAGTACTGGTAGAATTCGCGTATAACTCAAGAAGGTTAAGTCTCGAGTTCAGAAGTGCCACAGACGGCTCAGCTGCTGAGGCATGGCTGGAGAGCAAGGTGATGTGACTCGCGCTTCGGGGTTACGACCTCTAGCACGAAGGTCTGCATGCCAGTCTTCGACTAAAGGGGAGTGTTCTTCTATGGTGGAAGACAATCCTACCTCAACTAAACATGGTCATCAAAGCCATGTTATGGGAACAATTCGAGGAATGGTTCTGGGAGAAGTAATTGTCAAAGGAATTTATTGAGTATCAGTTCGATGAGTTCAAAGCCTTATGACAGGGTGGTTGTACGGTGTTGAATTATTGAGACCATATTTATGGAGCTACTCTGATATTCCCCACATCTGAACACGAAGAAGCTAGAGGCGAGCAAGTTCGTTTTCTACCCTAACTCCGAATTTCGAGTGAAGGCGAGAATCTAAGTGCCTCGGACATTGCATGAGGAAGTCCAGTAGGCTTCATAGCTAAGGGATATTTGACCATGGGAGTCAGGTAGGACTCTTGCAAGACCGTTTGGACAGAAGACATCTAGTGCGTTGCAGCATCATATGCTAACCAGATAAGACATCTTGGTAGCAATATACATCTATAGAATTCTTTTTCTCGACACCATCACTACGGGTTCCTCAGCAGAAGACCCCCCTACAGGGGACCACCGCAGTTAGGCTGGTCGACAGAACATACTAGGATCTTATGTTGGTAGGACAACAACTTCTACTTCAGGGCCAGGCGTATTGGATCGGAGGTGGGCGATGGACATGTGGAGAGTCACCTTACCAGCAAGATTGTCTGGTTGCACGGGCTAGAGCAGTCAAGTCAATAGGACACACTATTGTGGCAGAGATGGGAAAGGCCCATACGATTCATGACCATGGTAAATAACCGCCAGGCTGAGCACCAGTACATTGTGCTCGAGGCATCGGGTGCCATCGCCAAATGAAATTTTAGTATTTGTTAGACCCCAGTGCTATGGAGAGCTCTAATTCTAGTACTTCACTGAAGGGATTTAGGTAAGGGAATTCAACAGGACGAGTTTAGATTCGTCAATGTGGCTTTGGGTACCAACCAAATGGTTGGAGGAAGGGGTATGAACTGTCGTTTTAACCTAGGGATAGGTAACAAAGTCTGACCTACGTCACAAACTTAATATCTTATGATGACATGATCAGTATGGACTGGTAAGAATTGCATGATGCGATACTCAATGATAAGATGAGGCTGTTGAGTTGGACCGACGATGAAGGACAAAGAAGTGTGATTGTAGGAAGAAAACGGGGAGTATCCCTGAGGTTTATTTCTTCCCTACAGCTAAAATACAGCACGTGAAAGTATACAAGTTATATGCATACTTAGCGTTGAATGTCAAGGGTGTGGAAGAAGGATTAGAGGACCTTCTAGTAGTATGAGAGTGTGCAGACACGATTCCCAGAAGAATTACCAGGTGTGTCACCCAAAGCCAAGATGGAATTTACCACTGACTTAAACTTTGGAACTGAACCAATGGAAAGAAAGCCTTATCGGATGTTGACCCCTGAGTTACAGGAGTTGAAGGTGCAATCAAAGGAGTTTCTAGACCTGGGACTTATACGTCCAAGTATATCGCCTTGGAGTGATCCAGTTAATTTATTATGGAAGAAGGATGGGTCATGGAGACTTTGCTTGACTACCATCGAGTATTCCTTGACGACATTTTGATATTTTCTCGGATGACGGAAGATCAGGACGAACTTTTACGCTTGGTACTATAGTGTTGTGAGAGAAAAAAATACGAGAAGCGGTCACAAATCTATCGAGGATTCATTGCTTAGGGCATGTTATCTTCGGTGAAGGCATCGTTGTGGATCCAGTGAAGGTAGAGGCTATTGTGGAGTGGCCTACACTGACAAATGTCCTAAAAGCGCGAAGCTTCATGAGTTTAGCGGGATATTACCAACGGTTCGTCGAGGGTTCTTCGAAGATAGAAAATTTGATTACGGAATTGAATAAGAAAAACAAGAAGTTTGTGTGGACCGAGAAATTCACGAAAGCATTTTGAAGGCTCAAGGAGTTTTTGAAGACAACATCAATACTAAAAGTCCCTGGCATGGACGAGGGCTTCTTGGTATGCACTGACGCATCCAAGGAAGGCTAAGACAGAATATTGATGCAAGACGATCGAGTGATCGCTTACATCTCGAGGAACTTAAGGAAGCATGAGGAGAACTACGTGATGCATGATTTGGATTTGTTAGACATCGTGTATTCCCTGAGAGTCTTGAGACTCTACCTGATTGGATGAAAATTCGAACAAAAAAATGGACCATCGTGGTTTATAACACCTTTTTATGCAAAATGACATTAACGCACGGCAAAGGCATTGGTCATAACTGCTTATCGATTACGATTTTGAGATTTCCTACTTAAAAGGAACAGTGAACGGAGTGGCAGACGCATTGAGTCAGAGACCTCACATATTTTCAGTGATACCTCTTCAAACGAATCTACATGAAAATATTCTAACTACAGCCCGACGTTGACTGGTATAAATAGGGTACGGAAATTTTTCAGGCAAGACACCAAGATGGTACCAAAATTGAGGGATATACTGTGGACAACGACGGATACTTGAGATATAATAACCGGATTTACTTACATCCCAATGATGAATTGAGAATATTTAATCCTATGCCAAGCTCATAGAGCAGTGTACATGGCTCATCCAGGACTCATGAAGATGAGGATAGACCTTAATCCCTTACTCTTCTGGAAGGGATAAAGGCGGACGTCGTCAACTAAGTGGTGATATGTCTAGAAGTTCAGTATGTGAAGACTAGACATAGACATATGGCGGGATTTCTATGGCCACACGCTATTCCAGAATCTACATGGGAGGTTATTTCAACATACTTCATTGTTGAATTGTTGTTGACGGCAAGGAGGCATGACTTGATTGTGCTTATAGTTGACACTGTGACGTAGAGTTCACATTTTAACCATGTGCGTACGACGCATGAAGAGCCACGTATAGCTATAGTTTATATCAGTGAGATATTGATACTTCCAGACGTACCAAAATGATCATATCTGATCGAGGATCGGTGTTTACAGGACAATTTGGACTAGTTTCCAAGAGGCCTTGGGAACCCAACTTAACCTTAGTACCACGTATCACCCGAAGGCAGACAGGCAGACAGAACAAACGAACCAAACCTTGGAAGGTTGAGTTGTGTATGTGTGTGTTGGACCAACATAAATGTTTGGAATAGTTCTTGCCCCTGGCAGAGTTAGCTTACAATAACAGCTATCAAATCACCATTGATATGACGCCATTTCATATTCCTTATGGGTGACCGTGTTTGATGCCTTTGATTTGGGATTGACTCAAGGATAGGGTCCTAGTAGGACTAGAAGTGATCCAAGAATTGAAAGAACAAATGCAAACGATACGAAAGGGGATGGAAGAAGTGCAGGATCGGCAGAAAGGTTTTCCGATGTACATCTCCTCGACCATAATTATGAAGGTCCTAACGGCTAGTTGTGCCTACTTCTTGGAGGCATTGCATGATGGTATATTGTATCTATGTGTGACTTTGGGTCAGTGATCCTACGCATGAGATGGATGATTTCTTGGAGAATGTTGGGAGAGGCTGCACTCACAACGGAGCCAATCCACTTTTTGGACCATCGCATTCGACTGTTATGGCGTCAAAATGTCAATCAGGTCAAGGTCCGGTGGGACAATTATAGTCCTCACTCGGCTACATGGGAGAATGCATATGATATGCATTCACAGATTCCATTTTTGTTTGATTAGCTGGAAATTTAGATACTGTCATATCCTTTATATTTCTGCACTTGTATATTGTGAAACTTCGAGATGAAGTTTAAAACAAGAGGGGGTGTATGTAACATCCCTCTCTTGCACGCACCTGATGTGACTTATTCCTTGAGGACACTTACGTTCAAGTGATCCAGTTCATTATATGATTTTTTGCTTCGTTTATGGATTTTGATGATGAGATTGTGGATTATGACGTTATATTTGTTATTTATGCATAGATAGGTGTTATTGATTGGTTTCTCCTAAGTGTGCAGGACTCTAGACAGATTTAGTATGTCAATGGAATTTATGGACCTCCTTGGACTCCGGATC
Source organism: Picea engelmannii (assembly GCA_009831015.1). Classification (NCBI taxonomy): domain Eukaryota; kingdom Viridiplantae; phylum Streptophyta; class Pinopsida; order Pinales; family Pinaceae; genus Picea; species Picea engelmannii. Next base: position 83,752 of record ML808129.1, on the reverse strand, counting down.
GAGTCAGGGAGTGGACTGTATATGGTTTGAGTATTTTTGTTTTGCATATGTGACATATGAATGGGTATATTATGATGTTGTTTACGGATCATTGACATGTTTCATTAATGGATGCAGCCTAACAATTTCTTGTTAATCAGACTCACATTTGGAGACATTTGGAGTAAAGAGGTCACGCAAAAAAACCATAGCTATTGAGGGAGAGGTGTGGCAACATCCCTGCCACAACCTACTAGCACTCTCGTTGTGGTTCGAATTGTAAGATAACGATTATCTAGTTCGAGAGATCCACGATGTCGTGAGGGAAGACTGTGGAAGTCGCTCACGATGATTCTAAGGGGCGCACAATAAGGCAGGGTCCTTTTTCCTTAGAGGCCCATAGTCTCCCACAAGGTCACCTGACGAAGTATTGACTCCAAGGGTTTGGCGTCTACCAAAATCATTCAAAAGGCGAGTGGAACCCTTGGAATACGTAGTGTGTCTTGAAGGGCACGTCGCATAAATGAAATGTGAATGAAGGCGAGTGGCACCCTTGGACCACTTAGTGCATCTTGAAGGGAACGTCGTGGTTTTAACACTGGTGAGTCAACTCTTAATCCCTGCGATCCGTATCTTAATACCTGCAATTTTTGTAAAAACGATCTCTGTGTTGGCTTGCGGTTTTGGAAATTTTTAAACCCATTTTTTTTCTCCTCTACATTTTTGCAGTAGTACTATCTTTGGAGAGATGCAATATCTGAACACCCTTATGGGCTTGTGCACTATATTTTGGTGAAATATTACATCCACAGCTTAAGATCAGAGACATGCGCCAGGCTTGGTTCAACTCTTCATTGTTGGGTTCGTCTCTAGATAGTAGTTGCAACCCTTGTTGCAGTGATTGCAGTTCAGAATAATTTATTCTCTTCGTAGCAACCCAAACTCTTAAAGGAATTCCCTTCCTAACCTGGGGTGGTGCCTTCGTTTGTGCCCTACGTTTTTCCCTTATGCCTGCATTTTTTCTCTTACTTCTTAAGCTGGCTCGATTTCCCCTTATCCTGAATTTCGAGTTAGGTTTATGCTTCGCCCGATACCCAGCGCGTGATGCTCCATTCTGCCAAGGGTTGAAATGGTTCCAGCCTGGGTATCCTTCCTCAGTAACGCTGGTTGTATTTAGGTGGTAAATACGTGTCAGAATTAACATTGTATTCCCTTGCCCCATGAATAGCTTTCCATATCTGACTGCGTTGGCTTGTCTCGCTGTTGATTTGGGGCACCAACTCCCAGCGATTTCCCTTTTAGTTTTATAATTGATTTTCAAAATTAATATTTTTAAGCGCCGGATCGGGATAACGAACCGTGTTTTCCTTGTGTAGTGGGCATGCGCCCTCATCATTTATTCCTTGTAAATTTTTGGATGGTAAGTCTTCTTTAACGTGCATTGATTTTTAGTATTATAATGGAATTTGTTGTTTTGACTAGTGATGCTATGTACATTTAATGACGGACAGTTTTAATAAATGGTTGTTGACTCCTTAATATTATAATGGTGTAATGTTGATTATGACTGTTTTATTGAGAAATGTTGTGTGATGGTAATTATTGATTGTGATCATTGTTCGACCTTTATTTCTCCATGTCTTGATGTGACTTCCCTAAATCTTGTGTGGCCTCAAAAATAAATCCTTGTCGGATAAGTGATCATGTTTTTTATTGCCTAAAATCCTCATACCTAATTCTCCAAGGGATTGTGTTTCATTTTTCCCTTCAATAAATGTAAGATAGATTAGAACCCTTCTTTGTTTTAGTTGGTTGGCCCTCTTAGTTCCTTAGGAGGGTTATGTAGGCTTGACTTCCCCTTTTAAATATGTTTAAGTTGATCTGGTGGTTTATAGTTGGAGTTCTTGTTATCTGCATCTTGATTGTTGATACTAGCGCACTTGCATTTGGCGCCTTACCTTAACAATTCCAGGACTACATCATTGAGTTAATTCTTAATGGGTTTGATAATACTTTCATTCTTGAAGCAGTCTCAAGTTGAAGGATTCATTTTCAGATTATCCATGTCATGTTCTTACCTTTCCTAGTTTAACCTTAAATTGTGGAAGACGCAAATGGTTTTCTAAATTACTGGGTTCCACTCTTAAATGTTTATCGTCATGAGTGTCATCACTTTGCGCCTTTAATATTATTGAAGTATGATTGATTATTAGACGTTAGGCTCCTTGCGCGCACCAACTTATAATGTAATGATGATTACTTAGAGGTTAGACTTTGCACAATAAAAAGTAATGAATACATTTTACCTTGTGTCATTGTTTTAGCTGCGATGATTTAGAATGCCTCCACTTATGAATTTGGTGTCATGTATGAAGGTTAGATCATAGACTTCTTGCACAACGGATTGTGCGTCTTAAATGATAGTTATAGATATTTGGACTTCTTGCGCAATGAATTATTGAATAATGATGATTTATGATTAATTAAGATATTATTATAAAATGTGTGCATCGAGTTATGTTGATTTTTTACTTACCCGGTAGTTAGATCATGCGCGCATCTTAAATATGAAGTGACTACACTTGTGACTCAACCCTTGTCATTGTTGAAAGATGAAATTTTTACTTCTTTTACACTTTGAGTCTAATGTTGATCATGTTACGTCAAGATTGAGTTGATTATTTACTCTTGCGTCCTTTAAATTAATGTCGATTAATTGAGTAGATAGATCTTGACGTGTTGTGATTTATCTTGCGCAAAGATTATGAATGTTGAGTTTTTAGTCAGTGAATTAGGTGTGTGCCTTGGAGTATAGTGGATTTTTTTCTTGCACCTTGAAACAAGTGAAGTTTAGCATTGCGCTTTATCTTATGGCATTGTATGATTGATTTCGTAATTAAGTTCTCCTGCGCCTTGGATTGATGTGGTTAGGTAGGTTGCTTTTTATTGTGATTTTCTGTCGATATGTGTTCACCATTCACGACAATGATGTGTCAGATTTTCGTGATGATTTTTGTTAATGTGTTAATGTTGGTTCTTTTATATATTGCACTATTGTCAATGAAGTCATTATTAAATGGTTATGTGTAATTCCTCAAGTAGCATTTAAAAAAAAAATTACCTGTGGTTGTCACTTTTGTCATCGTAACGATGGGTCGTTACATATGGTATCAAAGAGGGTTCAACCTTGCGACTGTGGATAGTCATGCCTTCCACTAAATTAAACCCTTGACTAATGAATAGTGCTAATTAAAATTTTAACCTGTCCATGCAGTAGTCACGGGTAGAGGACGTCGCAGAGATTCACAACGTGGTGCTGGGGAAGGAGGTGCAACGCCTCTAAAAGCACCTGCAGCCCTAGGATTCTAACCCCCAAGGGGAGGAAGGAGTCATTGGGAAGAAGTCAATTTTTTCAAGGGAGGTGGGTGGTCTGACAAGGTCCTTCTAGGAAAATGTTAGAGGCCTGGACTAACCATTTGTACTGAGATAAGGCCAGGGAACCTATACCCCCGAGGGTCCATAGTACACCCCTGAGGATTCACATAGAACTCAAGAAGGTTAAGTCTCAAGTTCACAAGTGACACATATGGCTCAACTGTTGAGGCCTGGCTGGAGAGCAAGGTGATGTGACTCGCGCTTCGCGGTTATGACCTCTAGCACGAAGGTCTGCATGGCGGTCTTCAACTAAAGGGGAGCACTCTTCTATGGTGGAAGACACTCCTACCTCAACTAAACATGGTCATCAAAGCCATGTTATGGGAACAATTCAAGGAACGGTTCTGGGAGAAGTAATTGTCAGAGGAATTTATTGAGTGTCAGTTCGATGAGTTCAAAGCCTTACGATAGGGTGGTTGTATGGTGTTGAATTATTGAGACCATATTTATGGAGCTATTCTGATATTCCCCGCATCTGAACAAGGAGAAGCTAGAGGCCAGCAAGTTCATTTTTGGCCCTAACTTTGACTTTTGAGTGAAGCCGAGAATCTAAGTGCCTCAGACGTTGCACGAGGCAGTCCATTAGGCTTCATAGCTAAGGAATATTTGACCGCAGGAGTCGGGTAGGACTCCTGCAAGACTGTTTGGACTGAAGACATCTAGTGCGTTGCAGCATCATATGACAACTAGATAAGACATCTTGGTAGTAATATACGTCTATAGAACACTTCTTCTCAACATCATGACTATGGATTCCTTAGCAGAAAACCCCCCTACAGGGGACCACCACAGTTAGGCTGGTCGGTAGAACATACTAGGATCTTATGTTGGTAGGAAAACAACTTCTACTTCAGGGCTAGGCATATTGGACCGGAGGTGGGCGATGGAAATGTGGAGAGTCACCTTACTAGCAAGACTGTCTGGTTGCAGGGTCTAGAGCAGTCGATTCAACAGAACACACTATCGTGGTGGAGATGGGAAAGGCCCATAGGATTCATGACCATGGTAAATAACCACCAGGCCGAGAACCAGTCCATTGTGCTCGAAGCGTCAGGTGCCATCGCCAAATGAACTTTTAGTATTTGTTATACCCTGGTGCTACGGAGAGCTCTAATTCTAGTACTGCACTGAAGGGATTTAGGTAAGGGCATTCGAAAGGATGAGTTTAGATTCGTCGATGTGGCTTCAGGTACAAATCGGATGGTTGGAGGAAGGGGTATGAAATGTCGTTTTAACCTAGGGATAGGTAACAAAGTCTGACCTACGTCACAAACTTAAGATCTTATGACGACATGATCAGTATGGACTGGTAGGAATCGCATGATGTGATACTCAATGATCAGATGAGGCTGTTGAGTTGGACCGATGATGAAGGACAAAGAAGTGTGATTGTAGGAAGAAAACGGGGAGTATCCCTGAGGTTTATTTCTTCCCTACAGCTAGAAGAGAGCACGTGCAAGGATGCAGGCTATATGCATACTTAGCGTCGAATGGCAAGGGTGTGGCAGAAGGATTAGAGGACCTTCCAGTAGTACGAGAGTTTGTGTATGTGATTCCTAGAAGAATTGCCAGGTGTGTCACCCAAAGACAAGATGGAATTTACCATTGACTTAAACTTTGGAACTAAACCAATGGCAAGAAAGCCTTATCAAATGCTGACCCTTGAGTTACAGGAGTTGAAGGTGCAATTGAAGGAGTTGCTAGACCTAGGACTTATACGTCTAAGTGTATCGCCTTGGAGTGCTCCAGTTAATTTATTACGGAAGAAGGATGGGTCGTGGAGACTCTTCTTGACTACCATCGAGTATTCCTTCACGAAATTTTGATATTTTCTCGGATGACGGAAGATCAGGATGAACTTTTATGCTTGGTACTATAGTGTTGCGAGAGAAAAAAAAATACGAGAAGCGGTCACAAAGCTATCAAGGATTGATTGCTTAGGGCATGTTATCTTCGGCGAAGGCATCGTTGTGGATCCAACAAAGGTAGAGGCTATTATGGAGTGGCCTACACTGACAAATGTCCCAGAAGTGTGAAGCTTCATGGGTTTAGTGGGATATTACCAATGGTTCATCGAGGGTTCTTCGAAGATAGAAAATCTGATTACGGAATTGAAGAAGAACAACAAGAAGTTTGTGTGGACCGAGAAATTCACGGAAGCATTTCGAAGGCTCAAGGAGTTGTTGAAGACAACATCAATACTAAAAGTCCCTCGCATGGACAAGGGATTCTTGGTATGCACTAACGCATCCAAGGAAGGCTAAGACAGAATATTGAGGCAAGCTGATCGAGTGATCGCTTACATCTCGAGGAAGTTAAGGAAGCATAAGGAGAACTAAGTGATGCATGATTTTGAGCTTTTAGCCATCGTGTATGCCCTAAGAGTCTGAAGAAACTACCTGATTGGACGAAAATTTGAACTAAAAAATGGACCATCGTGGTTTATAACACCTTTTTATGCAAAATGACTTGAACGCACGGCAAAGGCATTGGTCAGAACTGCTTATCGATTACGATTTTGAAATTTCCTAATTAAAAGGAATAGTGAACAAAGTAGCAGACGCATTGAGTCGGAGACCTCGCATATTTTTAGTGATACCTCTTCAAACGAATCTACGTAAAAATATACTAACTACAGCCCGACGTTGACTAGTATAAATAGGGTACGAAAATTTTTCAGGAAAGACATCAAGATGGTACCACAATTGAGGGATATATTGTGTACAATGACGGATACTTGAGATATAATAACCAGATTTACTTACAGCTCAATGATGAATTCAGAATATTTGATCCTATGCCAATCTCATAGAGCAGTGTACATGGCTCATCTAGGAGTCATGAAGATGAGGATAGACTTTAATCCCTTACTCTTCTAGAAGGGATAAAGGCGGACTTCGTCAACTACGTGGCGAGATGTCTAGAAGGTCGGCATGTGAAGGCTGGACATAGCCATACGGCAGGATTGCTACGACCACACGCTATTCCAAAATCGAGATGGGAGGTCATTTCGACATACTTCATTATTGAATTGTCGTTGACGGCAAGGAGGCACGACTTGATTGTCCTTACAGTTGAAACTCTGATGTAGAGTTCACATTTTGGCCCTATGCGTACGACGCATCAAGCACCACATATAGCTAGAGTTTATATCAGTGAGATATTGATACTTCCAGATGTACCAAAATGATCATATATGATCGAGGATCGGTGTTTACAAGACAATTTGGACTAGTTTCCAAGAGGCCTTGGGAACCCAAATTAACCTTAGTACCACATATCACCTGAAGGCAGACAGGAAGACAGAACAAACGAACCAAACCTTGGAAGGTTGAGTTGCGTATGTGTGTGTTGGACCAACATAAATGTTGGGAATAGTTCTTGCCACTGGCAGAGTTCGCTTACAATAACAGCTATCAAATCACCATTAAGATGGCGCCATTTGAGATTCCTTATGGGTGACCGTGTTTGACGCCTTTGAGTTGGGATCGACTCGAGGATAGGGTCCTGGTAGGAGTAGAAGCGATCCAAGAATTGAAAGAACAAATACAAACAATATGAAAGGGGATGGAAGAAGTGCAGGATCGGCAGAAAGGTTTTCCGATGTACATCACATCGACCATAATTATGAAGGTCCTAATGGCTAGTTGTGCTTCCTTCTTGGAGGCATTGCATGATGTTATATTGTATCTATGTGCGCCTTTCAATAAGTGATCCTATGCATGATATGGACAATTTATTGACGGATGTTGGGAGAGGGTGTGCTCACAGCGGAGCCAATCCTCATTATGGACCATCACATTTGATTGTTATGGCATCGAAATGTCAATCAGGTCAAGGTCCAGTGGGACAATTATATTCCTCACTCGGCTACCTAGGAGAACGCATATGATATGCATTCACAGATTCCATTTTTGTTTGATTAGCTGGACATTTAGATATTGTCATATCCTTTATATTTCTGCACTTGTATACTGTGAAACTTAGAGACAAAGTTTAAAACAAGAGGGGGTGTATGTAACATACCTCTCTTGCATGCACCTGATGTGACTTATTCCTTGAGGACACTTGCATTCAAGTGATCCAATTCATTAAATGATTTTTTTCTTCGCTTATGGATTTTGATGATGAGATTGTGGACTATGATGTTATATTTGTTATTTATGCATAGATAGGTGTTATTGATTGGTTTATCCTAAGTGTGCAGGACTCTAGATAGATTTAGGATGTCAATGGAATCGATGGACCTCCTTGGACTCCGGATCGAGTCAAGGAGTGGACTATATATGGTTTGAGTATTTTTGTTTTGCATATGTGACATATGAATGGGTATATTATGATGTTGTTTATGGATCACTGACATGTTTCATTAATGGATGCAGGATAAATATTTCTTGCTAATTAGACTCACATTTGGAGTAAAGGGATCATGCACGAAAACCAATTATATTGAGGGAGAGGTGTGGCAACATCCCTGCCACAACCTACTAGCACTCCCGTCGTGGCTCGAATTGTAAGATAACGATTATCTAGTTCGAGATATCCACGATGTCATGAGGGAAGACTATGGAAGTCACTCATGATGATTCTAAGGGGTGCACAATAAGGCAGGGTCCTTATTCCTTAGAGGCCCATAGTCTCCCACAAGGTCACCTGACAAAGTATTGACTCCAAGGGTTTGGCGTCTACCAAAATCAGTCAAAAGGTGAGTGGAACCCTTAGAACACATAGTGCATCTTGAAGGGCACGTCGCATAAATGAAATGTGAATGAAGGCGAGTCTCACCCTTGGACCACTTAGTGCATCTTGAAGGGAACGTCGTGGTTTTAACAATGGTGAGTCAACTCTTAATCCCTACAATTAGTATCTTAATACCTACAATTTCTTTAAAAACAATCTCTGTGTTGGCTTGCGGTTTTGGAAATTTTTAAACCCATTTTTTTTCTCCTCTACGTTTTTGGAGCAGTGTTATCTTTGGAGAGATGCAAGATCTGAACACCCTTATGGGCTTGTGCACTATATTTTGGTGAAATATTACATCCACAGCTTAAGATCAGAGACATGTGCCAGGCTTGGTTCAACTCTTTGTTGTTGGGTTCATCTCTAGATAGTAGTTGCAACCCTTGTTGCAGTGATTGCACTACAGAATGATTTCTTCTCTTCGTAGCAACCTAAACTCTTAAAGGAATTCCCTTCCTAACCTGGGGTGGTGCCTTTGTTTGTGCCCTGCGTTTGTCCCTTATCCCTGCATTTTTTCTCTTACTTCTTAAGCTAGCTCGATTTCCCCTTATCCTAAATTTTGAGTTAGGTTTATGCTCTGCGCGATACCCATCGCTTGATGCTCCATTCTGCCAAGGGTTGAAATGGTTCCAGCCTGGGTGTAACGACCATTAATTATTGATATGAATAATTTAATAAATAATCCTAAAAATTAGCTAAACTATAATTAATTATTAAATAACCTTAATTAATTATATGTTATTAATTAATTATTTTTTACTATGATTAGTTTAAGTATGATTAACTCTTTAATTAATGGTTAATGATTAATTTGATTATTAATTGATTAATTGATTAATTAAGTATTAAACAAAGGGGGGGAAATAAAATATAATGTTAAATGGGGTTACGTATCCCATAGGGGGATAATGTAACCAATACGTAAAAGGGAAACATTTAAATAAAGGATAAGGCAATTAATGAATGGATAAGGCATTAATAAAGGGATAAGGTATTTGGTGGGGGAAGTTAATGGAGGAAGGGCGGTGAAGGAGGAATAAGGGAAGTGGAGAAGGATGATGGAGGGGGATTTGATTCATGCATTCTACGAGAGGGGAGAACTTGGATTATTGGGACAGAGTTAGTTTACAGTGGGATTTACAGTGCACCGGGGGGGCTGAGGAGGTTTTAGGCTCGGAGGGCTAGTACATTCATTGATGTCCTAGGGCTAGGCGTTACTAGTCGGCAGGGTGGCTGGTTTTGGGGTGTCCTAAGGAGCAGCATCAGGTTCAAGGAAAGGGAGCAAGCTGCTGCGGATAGCATCAGAGTGAGGTATGTAAATTCAAATTCATGGATTGTTTACTTAAATTTAGTACTTATTGCCAAATTTTACTTACGTAAGTATTGAGATAGTTTTGAAAATTATGAAAATTATACTT